>CM021107.1:396273341-396431671 GCA_007115665.2 Sequoiadendron giganteum
TGTCATTTCTTGTTTTGTTCTTCTGAGTATCCCAGTCTTGTCTTATCTTTTGAATGAAGAGTAAGAGGCTAAATAGGTTCTACAATGCCTTCCTTCCTTTCTCCAATAGGTTCCTATCCTTTATAACCCATTTTTCCTAGAATATCCTTCCCTTTGCCATACTTATTGGTGTTGATGTTGATGGTTCTCCATCTTTATATAACCAATCGAGGATAGATTTGTCGTCTGATTTGTCCTCTATAGTACTAGATTTTACAAATATTTCTTCTAGAACTATGATAGGAAGTGATGTTTGATGTTTGATCATTGATGGTTGGCCATATGTCTTTGGAGATGGCATCAATTGTGAAATATTAAGAGCTTGCTCAATAGAATATTACCCCATTCCCTTGTCTGTCAACTAGACCTGTTCTTAGAATTTTTGTGATAACGAAGTTTGGGGATCTGGATTGTCTGTTAATTGAGTGTCAACAAGACTTGTATCTTTTGATTTATCCTTCTTCTCTACCCACTTGGTGATAATGTTTGGACATTTTTCTTCATTTGATGAATGTGAACTGCAGGATTCCCTATTGTGAGGCACAAAGGTGTCTTGAGAGATTCTAAGTGTGTCACAATGCTGAGGATGGTTATAATCTGCTGATATAGTCACCTCATGTCCATTAGTTGGGAATTTTAAGCATTGGTGATAAGTGGAAGGTACTGCCTGCATTTTGTTGATCCATGGGCGTCCTAAGAGTATGTTGTAAGTTAACTCTTTTTCCAATACTTGGCATGCTATGTGTTTCATCATTGGTCCCACTTGAATGGGTAACACAATTAGTCCCTTAGAAGATCTCTCTTCCTCATCATATGCCTTTATTGTCATTTTCCTTTGGGCATCAATAGCATCATCTGAATACCCTAGTGCACAAATTAACTTTAGAGTGCAAATGTTCAAACCAACTCCCCCATCTATTAAGACTCTTTTGACATGATGATTATGGATCAAGACTTCAATATGGAGTGCGGTGTTATGGGGATGGTTAAGTGACACATAATCCTGTTAAGAGAATGATAGACAGTGTGGTGTAGTCAAATGCCCCACCATTGCCTGGAATTGGAAAACATCTAGATTTTTTAGTACCGTAGTGGAAACAAGTGCTTGTTCTAGAACCTCCTTATATGATGGTGATAGTTTGAGGAGTTATAGTATTGATATCTACACTGGAATGTTTTCAAGCTGATCGACAATGTTGTAATGAGATGGAGGTGGAGTTGTGTTTTTAGGCGCAACTCCCTTTAAGACTACCTTGGATTTTCCCCTTGTCATTACATTAACTGGTTGATAGTCCCATCGTTCCCTGATTTTTAAAACGTTTATTTGATTTTCAAAGACTTGTATGCTTGGGAGAAAATCGAAAGGGGTAGTTTCATTGGTTTTGTGTTTTTCCATGTGATGACCAATGGTATTATCATTTTCTACTTCGGTAAGACAAAGGATCGTGGTATCGTAGACATGATTGATATTTTTACCTTTGTTGTTCCTAGAAGATGATGCTCCTTTGTCATAGTTTGGTAAAGGGTCCTTGAAGGCTGTATGATCATTGTTGTTTTCGTGTCCCTCTACATATACCTTGTTATTTTTTATTAGATCTTGAACTGTGTGTTTTAACTCCATGCAATCATTAGTCTTATAGCCATTATTATTGTGGAAGTTGCAATAATTTGTGTCATTCCACCATGGTGGTTTGACCTTTGGATCCCAAAATTTCACTTCCCGTGTAGTGATAAGACCACTTGCAACTAGTTCCTTCATTGCTAATTCCAATGTTTGGCCTAAAGGTGTGAATCTACGTCGGTTTGATGATTTTTGGTATGTTTGCGATTTTGTGATTTCGTTGTTTTGAATGACGTTTGACTTGACGATTTGATCGTTGTTTTGATTTATTTTTGAAGTATATGTTGTCAAGTTGAAAACTAGTTTGGCATTTTTTAAATCATTTGTCATTTCATTGGTTCCCGTATTTCTACTCTTTTTCCAAAATTTTGGTTTGTCATTGTTGGGGTATTGATTTGAGGAGTTTGTACTATTTGATTTTTCGTTGTAATGTTTAATAACCTCTCTTTTGACCAACGCTTCTTCAATCTTAAGGCCATTTTCTATCACCTTTTCGAACGTAGGAGGACTTTGTAATTCAAGTCTATAACTCATCTCCTCCATCAAATTGTCAATGAACAACTCCATTTTCTCTTCCTCAGGAATGGAGTGAGGATATCTAGTGAATAGTCATCACCATCTTTGTAAAAAGGACAAGAATTTATCCCCTTTGTTTTGTTTCATGTTATATAAATCCTTTATTGTGACATCGTGTTGGATGTTAAAAGAATACTAGGATATGAACCTGTTGACAAGTTCTTCAAAAGTCTATATCCCTAGTTGTAATTTGGAAAACCATTCCATACACAAACCTCCCAAGCTTCTTGGGAATAATCTCATCAGGTAAGTTTCCTCTTGAGCAAACTCTAGGCTCATGGTCTTGAATTCCCGGATATGATTGATCGGATCTATCTTTGCATTGTATTTGTCATACTTGGGGAATTCACAGTGTCGAGGAAAATGTATCATGTCAACTGTTGAGTCAAAAGGATAAGGACAAATGTCCTATAATGCATATCTTTTGGTGTTTCCTTTTGTCATGTCTTGTATTTTTTGGTGTAAGTTCTGCATTTGGGTTGTTAAGGAAACAACCAGATCTACACCTTGTGTGTGTTGTTATATTTCAGTTTCACTTGTTCTAGGTGCTTCTCTTAGGTGATTTACATCAAAGTCTTTGGGAAGCTTAGCACCTGATTCAACCAACATTAAGAGGTATTTCTCCATATCCTGCTCTAAGATATTTTCCATGAATTTATGGAGTTTTGGATCATGTTGTGTTGTTTGTATGTCTTCTGGAGTTATTTCATTTTTGTCACTTTGATGTAGAATATTCTAGGGATTTTCTTCTACCATTGTATTTGATGTTTCAAGTTCCTTTTCTAAGAGCCTCTATTTTTGTAACCTGGTGAAGATTGGCATACAAGTGTTTTGTTCTTTCTACCAAACTTTGATCTTCTATTTTGGAAAATGTCAAGTGAATTTTCAACAAAGTCAAATAAGATGATATATCTTATTGATAAGACTAGGCTAAAAATTTGATTAATATGCCTTGTTTCATGATAATAGGATGATAATATCCTGATGATGAAACTTTAGCATAATAATCGAGATTTTGTTTTGATTTGACACTATGATTTGCAAGAGCTGCATTTTTGTTGAAAAAGGACTGGTAACTTGTAGGAACCTATCTGATTTTGGTTTTTAGATAGTGACTTTGTTAAAAACATACTTTTGTTTTGACAAAAATCCATGTTTAGATGAAAAACAAACTGACTGATATGTTTTGGAACTCTTTGTTTTGAAAGCGCTACAACAGAGTTCAAAAGCATTGAAACATATGATGGAAGCGCTATCTTTATGGACTCACCGAAACAGTGCTTGGAAGCGCTATAACAGTACTCGAAAGCGTTGAAAAAATGCTTAGAAGCACTATTTTATGGAAGTGCTAAAACAGAGTCCCAAAGCGCTGAACCAAATTTCTAGCGCGCTAACACAGAGGGTGGATGTTTAAGACTCTTTATTGCAAAATTTGATTTGGCCTTGTGGCGTATTCTATCATTGGTTGTGGGATGTAGGACTGACGTATGCGTTGACTATGATTATGATATTGTGTGAGGGCTCTCCTTTGGAAGAAGGCTCGTGAATAAAGATGTTCTATGGCGTAATCAATAGTATAACCTCTAGAGAAATTGTGATACCTATGAATGAAGGTTCTATGTTGTAACAAGATCTTTTGACTTTGATATAAGAAACACCTTTTTCTCAAAAGATTTTGGTAACCAAGTGGTCTCTTGGGTTTCTTGACTTTGATGGTTTTCTTGACAAACTTTGTTGATTTCCACTCTCGAATCATGAATTTTTCTACCCTGATTAGATTTGTTGTTTTCTAGATGATCCGTTATCTAATTTTTAATGATTTTTGAAAACACAGCAAGGAAATTGTAGAATGATTGTTTTAATCTTAGAATCTGAACATATAGTGTATATTCAAGAACCACGAATGGTCCTTATTGATTTTTACTGGTTTGTTTTGACAAATATATACTTTCAGACAGAATCACTCTTAAAGTGAAAAGGGTCATTGTTGTACTCAACAACCCACATCTTAAAATTGCGTTGACTCACACAGTCATGTCACCCTGCAAAGGGCGCCCATGTTTTTGTCATTTCCTTGTGCGTACTCAGAGTTGGATTTCTCATCCTCTGAGCAAACAGTCCTTGAAAATTATATGGTGAGCGTCTTGGGGGCAGATTCTTCCCTCCCCTTGCACTGTGAGTATTACAACGTTTGGTTACTGACTCGGCTAGACAATATGCTATGGTTCTTACATAGGTTTTTCGTGCAGTGCGGAAAATGATAAACTCCCTCAGGAGACCTCCCAATCTTGAGAACAAAGATTTTGTGGATGGTTATCTTTCACACTACCATCAAGTTGGACTTTCATCAACAACTTGCATTTTGATTAGAGTGGGTTGGAATCCTTGGCTTTAGGCATTCCCACTTAGGTCGTTCCCGTAGGGTGAGTACTTTTTCCCACTACGGCAGGCCTTCTAAAGGTTTTAACAAAAGCATAAATTTGCATGAAAATAAAGGATGAGTTTGGCACTTTGATCACCTAGTTAAGGGGAGAGCATAAGCCTATTCACCACACAAGCACATCAGATAAATGATTCATTTCTAGCCAAAAGACAAATTTTTCTAATATATGTGAATATGAATATTTTTCTTCACAAAAATCATGGTGTCCATTTTAATTGATATAGAAAACGTGTAATGGCTACCCTAGGATTGATAAATTTTAAACCAAGCGACTATCCTAGGATTGGTTTATTTTAGTCCAAAATGCATCAAAATTAAATTCTGGCCACGGCCGCGTTGGATCCAGATAACTAATTATAGAAGCACTGAAACAATCAATGAAAGTGCTATAGTATTTCCCAGATGTGCTAAAATCGAAAGCACTCAAACAGAGTACCGAAGCGCCAAATTTGTTCACGAAAGCACTATATCAGCTATACTAGAGATCGGTGGTCGAGGTGCTGAAACAGTTCATGGAAGCACTATAGTAGAAGCACTAAAACATTTAGTGGATGCGCTATAGTTTTACAGAAGCATCGAAACAAAAAATGAAAGTGCCATAGTTTTCCACGGATGCACTATAGTTCTTGACGGAAGCACTATAGTTTTTGACGAAAATGCTGAAACATAACACGCCAGAAACCCGCGCGACACTTTTCAGAAAAAAATGCAAAATTTGGGGTTAAGGCCCCACAGTGGGCACCAAATTGTAAGTGTGAAATATGTAAGAGTAAAACAACTAAAAACACTTCTTAATACGACATAT
Source organism: Sequoiadendron giganteum (assembly GCA_007115665.2). NCBI lineage: Eukaryota > Viridiplantae > Streptophyta > Pinopsida > Cupressales > Cupressaceae > Sequoiadendron > Sequoiadendron giganteum. The sequence goes on from CM021107.1 coordinate 396,278,826, forward strand.
ATCAAAGAATTCAATCATGAATTAAGCTATTAAAACCAGAAATTCATTTGAAAGCATCATGTTGCTCTCTATCTCCAAAGATTTATTAAACCACTATGGCTCTCAGATCATGTAAGCAATGTGACTATTAAAATGAAAATCTGAAGAATGAGAAGGATGCTAAATACAGGAAACTAATCGTATATGATGATTACTAAACTTGACATGAATTCAAATAAAAGAAAGTTGCAACAAACTAAATACAACCATGATTATGAAATAAAGCTATGATGTTATTGCTTGAATGCTTGAATGATTTCTTGCAGAGTAAGATTGCACAAACTTGATAATCTGGGTCTTTCCTTTGTTTAATGAAGTTGTATTTATAGATTTCCTGGTAGCAGCTTTGCATAGGGGCAACAAAGTAGAGGCTTGGATTCAATCTGGAGGATTGAATGGTGAGAGATGGAGGAGATCAAGAATATTTTGGGAAATATATCTACCCATGAAAACACCAGACAAGAGAATAGGAAGGATTGATGGAAGAGGATTGAGAGATGAATTTCCATTTTTTCTCCAATTTGTCTCCAAATCTTCCCGTCAAGATTGAATCAATTAATTTTGACATATTTTTGACATAAATTAGACATAGCATATCTAATTTGGTTTTGAGAAAATATAGAGGAATATTCTTTATGCCTTAATTTAAATAGTTTTGATTTATTTAAATTAGCCAAAGAGGGATAAATAATTTAATAGAACAAACTATGGAATTTGTTTATTAAATTAAAATAGAAGAATATGGTAATTAATCAATAAAGTGTTTGACCTTTATTAAATTAATTTAAGATTTGATGTGATAGAATAAAATAGGGAAATGATAATTAAATCAAAAAAAGTATTTTATTTTTTTTATTTATTAAGATGAGATAATAGAAGAATTAGAAGAATTTAAATGTGAATGTGAACATGAACTATATAAATACATATTTCTATTTATTCAATAGTAGAGGAATTTAGGATAATTAATCAAATAAATAATATTTAATTAATCGGATTCTCCAGACCAATTTTAGGTGTATACAACTATAGTTTGGAATATGATTCATGAAATGTTGTATACATACGTAAAAACTTCTAAATCACTTCCATTTTCCACTTCACCTCTTGGTCCTCACTTTGACAAAGAGATTGAGAGCCATCTTGGCTTTGAGTCTCGTCTTCATTTTTTGCACCATTCGTACATCCACTTAACTACATATCAAGTTTAGCATTCATTGTGTCACTATAATTTGTGCCACTGCCACTAACATTTGATGTGTTGCACAACCCTCTTCCTTCACATATGGACTTTGAGATTGTGAGTGTCGTTTCAATAGGAAAACTTTGGATATTATACCTAGTTTTATACACCCTTAAGCAATTTTATAAATTCTTGTCTAGTTTGTTTCTTAGCTTTGATTTCATTGTTTGACATAAACCAACAAGTTTGAAATATTATAATAATGAATCATATACTATTTCACTTTGACCAAAGGTTGCCCAAACCTTTGTTATTGATCCTGCTTCCATGGGATTCTCCATGGAGTCAAACTAGTCAATCATAGTTGTTGCAAAATGGTGAGCTTGTTCTCTAAGCTTAATTTCATTAACAATTCCTCCTATTTTCTATCCATTATATTATAAACTTTTCAAAAGGTGTTATGCCAAGTTAATTACTTTTTTATGAAAAAGTATGGGCTGTGACGGTTGTCTGGGATCCAAAATTGAGCATACACAATAGACATGGATTCAAGTATTTCACCTCAAGGTATTTGTTCATAAATCTCCTAGAAAAGATATTTTGCAATATATTTTAAAGTACGACTTACATATTTAACAATGTCATTAAAATATTCCTTTGTTATAGGTACTTCTTTGGTAGAGCGCCTGGCTATCATACAATAGTGCATTGGTATCTTAAATCCACGTACAAAGACACATAACTACCTACTTGCATTAAACTATAAATAATTTTTCGGATTATTAAAATCTGTAATTAACTACTAGCTTAGAAATTTTTCACTTTGAAATGGATAATCTACTAGATATAGATTATTGATCGTCATGCATGTCATTCTATATAGTTTAATATATTCATAAATATACATGGTTCTATCTTGGGATTTCTTCACAAGATTGTTCATTTCCTCTAGCATGGGGAGAAGGCCAACTATAGTTAGGAGTGTCTCTATATCACTTAACCTATGTAAGAGGTTGGGAGCATTGTTTATTGTGTAGTGATGTTCGCACATTACTCCAATCAAGGATCGATATTCTGAAAAAATTCATTGTATTGGTCCATGCAAGGAGATCCATTTGGTATCAACATCCTTAAGAATTTTTTCTCCTCATGTTGTTCCCTAAATTTTTTTTGAAATTCTGCAAAACATTTGGGACTTCAGCAGAAATATGCATAGAGCTCACGGACTTGATTTTTAACTTTTTATATTACATTAAACTTGCTTACAATTTTAAATGCTAAATTCATTCTATAGGCCATGTAGTGAATTCCAATCATGTATAGTGAACAAGTAGTTTTTAACTTAATGGAAATACTATTCTTGTGACCTTGCATTACTGAAGCTCCATCAGCTTCGATACACACCAAATTTTTGGTAATTGTGAAGTCATCCTTTCCTCCAATTTCATTCAAAGATTTATTAAGTAGTTCAAATAGGTTTTGTGATGTCAAACTATACTTCATTTTATGAACACAAAGTAGATGAGGTTGGGAAACATGTTGGTGTAAAGTATACACATGCATACATACCTAAGAAGTACTATCTACCATAGTAACTTCATCTAAAGATAATGCAATGAAGGTTGACTCTTTTATTTTCTCCTTTAAATCTTGTTTTTCCACCTTAGCAAGACAACTTTCCCATTCCTATCCAATGTTTGTTGACCAATGTGTTCTAGGAAAGTTAGGAACACCCAAAAAGGATAATAAATCAATATATTCTAGGTAGTCTATCATAGGATGCCCTCTGGACAAAATATGAAAAACAACAATCATCTAAATAGTTTTTTTCCAATTGTGCTACTACCATTATCTTTCCAAATTGAGCTTCAATTGAACCTCCACATGAAACAAGCTTCACCATTCTTTGTGCATGGTCATCATTATATTCTAGGGCATACTTAACATGAAGACATTCTTCCTTTGATTTCCATCTTACTACTGATTTTTCCTTTCCGTCTGATTTTTTCATAAACTACTGATATGCTTTTCTATAGTGTCAAGATTTAGTTACAACTTCTTGTCTCTTTTATATTTCCAGCTACAAATATTACACTTTCACTCTATTATAGGTTCATATTTTTTCTCATTCTCCACTAGTTCAATGAATGGGTACTTTGACACCCAATCAATCTAAAAATTCCTTGTCAGATCCCACTCATGCCCCATTTTTTATTTGGATTTTCTTTTCCTCTTCCTTGCAACAACATCATCTAAGTCAATCAACTCATTTGAATAACCATGGTATCCCTTGTAACATCTTCAATGAAATTTCCATCCTTGTCTGACTGAATTAACTCAATCCCATCTTCCAATGAGGTATTTCCAATGCCTTCTTCATTAATATTTTGTGCAAGAGTTGATGATGCAACTCCATATTGATTTGATGGATCAGAAGCATTTCCAAAGTAATAATTTATGGTAACTCTATGTTTTCGGCATTTTGATGGCCTCTCCATCCCTTCACCATTCCAAGGAGTCTTACTCTTGTTGCACTTGCTGCTCGACATCTTGGTCTCTCACTTTGAATAAAAGATAGAAAAAAATATCTTCTTGTTTAAGGACAAAATATAGATCCCATTCCCTACTTAATATCATCTTTAATATTGAAGCAAGAATTGAAAAGAGATAAAAATCTTATATCACTATGAAGAAATGATCACTTACCTTTAGGTTTTCATTGACTATCTATTCATTAATGCAAGAATGCCTATAGTTGTAAGTTTTTAATTTTCCTATGATAAAGGTTCCAAGTCCAACTTCCAAATCGATACCTCAAAAGTTGAAAACTGAACAAAATGTGTAGGAATAAATCATAGTTTTGATTGTATTTATGTAATCCATATTTGGTAAATTTCGTAGGATTTTTAAATGGTATAGTAAAATTTTGGCGAATCTCATGTAATTATACAATGATACATTTAAATGTTGGGAAAATCAAACCTTGATGGAACACATACATTGTAATTTTCAAGGAGATTATGGCCCTATAATTAACATGGAGTTATCATAATATTGGCAAAATGGGTCCTCATACATAGTTAGTTTTTAATGTAATTGGTGAAATGTGTCCTCAAACGTAATTATTTTTAATGTTATTGGTGAAATGGGTCCTCATAATCAATTATTTATAAATTTTATTGGAAAAATGGGTCCTCAAGTGTAGTGAAAATTTAATGATGTTAGCAAAATATATCTTGATACACAATGTTATTTTTATAGTATTGGCGAATATGTGGGTGGTTTAATACCCGCTTCTAAGATTCTAGGTGAAAATATTAATTAGTCTGTTTGAAAAACATAGTTTTTTATGGAAAAGTATTAATTACATTTTCCTCATAAAATAAAATGATAACAAATTGAAATACATTAGACCAATAATTCAAAAAATCTAAATGATTTGACCACCCTATTGGTTGCAATATATTCACCAATTATGACTTGGCCAATATGAACTATTCACTAATTGGTGAAGATTTTCCAATAAAAAATCCCTATGTATGAGTGCATTAACAGAATGTGACAAGATCCGCTATAGACCTAATGTGCAAAATTGATGACTATCAATGGTTGAAGCCATAAATCAATCATATTTTAGTTGTTATTTCTTTCAATTAGGGAGTAATAGATTCCATGGTTTTTAGCCCCTAAAATAAAGCTAGGGAGTAGTTTCTTCCTTGGGTTGTAGCCCTAAATCCGATTTGTGACTGTTATTTACTTGTGAGGTTAGATTAGGATAGTAGCTCCTAGAAAAATTTCTCACCATGGTTTTCCCCTACGGTGTTTTCCATGTACATCTAGTGTTATCTATGTTTTTGTGTGTGTGTGTTGATCTTCGTTCCTATTTTGGCTAAGTAGTTGAATGCTTTAAATGTATAAATTTCATTCAGCATTTGTTAATTGGGATTGAAATTTGAAGTATATTGATTCACCCCCCTCTCAATATTCTAGTGTGTTCATCATATCACGCACTCTCTTGATCATTCTTTCATTCTTCTTCATTCTCAAGAATTATTTCATTACCATTCTCTCATTCTCAAGATCTTCTTGCACTTTGGCTCTCTAAATTAGTGCTTTGGCACTTTTGGCACATCTTGGATATTGCATGCTCTTGCTTTTGACATTTCTCATTTTCTAAAGGAGGGTACCTAATTGTATCTTTATTATTGCATTATCATTTACTTTGGTATCATATTATTCTAACACATCTATCTATTTCATTATTTGATCTATTTTATTTTTTGTATCTCTATCTATCTGGCTATCCGTGGAGGTGGAACACCTATGTAGGGGTTTGACTAAGGCAAGCCCCTAAAACAACCCCAACCATTTTCTCATGTTCGTGTGTGAAATTTTTGAAATTTTATCATTGCGTGAGGCTTCATTCATGGATAGCTTATGAGTTTATCCTTTCCTCTTTTTCATTCTATCATCTCATTTAGTTTACATTTATCATCATTATTTTATTATTATGTTATTTAAGCATATTCTTGAGACTTTAGTTATCAAATAGCTAGTAATTTCTTTGTGTTTTTCTATGATAAAATCAATTTTCATCTGTATGAGACTACAACATGTTGCATGAATGTCTTCACATTGCATCATCATCCTTGGCCAAGAGCTTGCTAGTTTGTGCAAATAATCTCTACAACCTACTCTTTTGGTTTCTTAAACTCTCTTATTTTTATCCTACATAAGTTATAAAATATAGATAAATTACTTTATCTTCTCATCTCGTCACTTGAGCTTTGATCCTTGAGGTAGCCAAGGAACATTCACCCTTTTATATCATGTCATTTTGAGGTGTCAAATTTCCTCTACATTTTGGTGAACCCGATGTGAATTATCCTTACCCTAATATTTTGTTAAAAATTTCTTCTCTTGTTTGTATGTTTTTTAGATCAAGTTTGTGACACTTTTATGAGCTTCACAACCCAATCTACAACTTGTGGGAATGTAGTTAGAAGCGTTTTACAATTAGATATGGGTTCAAGATGACACTTCAATCCTATTACTAGGGTCTTGATTTTGAAAATTTCAATAAAGGACTATTGCCTGGCTATACTCCCCCTTCCATTTCCATCAATGTGCTTGAAAATTTTCAAATGAGTTCCCAACCAATTAATCCATTTGAATATTCTCTTATAGATCATGAAACCACTTTTAGGGTCCCTTTCGAGCAAGTTCAATCTCTAGAGGAGAGACTTCAAGAATCTGAGGACTTTCTAAATCATGATAATTTGTATACTCAAGTTGTTCCTATTATTTGTGGTCTAATGAATTTACTCATCTTAGAATGTAAAGGTCTTGAGTTTCTTCATGGAGTAACTAGCATAGTAGAGACTCATGTACCCTCATATATGAACTTCTCGAGCCACCCTTAGGATACCCCATTCAAGGTCACTAGTATAGAGTTGAATCTCTTGATTCTTGAGGTGTTCATACATATGCTAGATACAAATCCCTCTATACCTTCTTTCAATTCTACTAATAACACAAAATTTGTTAATCTTGGAGTCAATGTGAATCATATTGCGTTGGGGTTTGAGGTTCCTATTCTTGAATCCTCATCTCAAACCTCCACTCTTGTGAACAATCAACCTCCACCACCTCTGCCATTCAATCCCATCCTAAATGCCTCCCTAAAAAATATGGGACAGATGTAATCATAATTGGCCAACCTAACCAACACTACTTCCTAATCCACATTGCAACCCTATTATCATCACATTATCTTAGCCCTCAACATCATAAATGTTTCCATTCCCCAAGGGTTAAAAATATTAAAATTTGATAATTACAATGGAAAGGGTGATCCATAGACCCATGTATCATCATTTACTGCCATGTGTAGTGAATTACTCTATTAGGATGCTTTACTAGCTAAATTGTTCCCACAATCCATCAAGAATGTTGCATTGGAGTGGTTTTTCTCACTTCTTGACAATTCTATCTTCTCCTTCAATCAATTAATTAATCAATTCTTACAGTAGTTCTAAGAAAACATTGGGCTAAAGATCACTTTTACTGATCTCATCCATTGTAAGCATGGGACTCATGAGAAGGTGTCTGATTTAATTGCTCACTATCAGTCTATTTTTTCTCTAATCTCTTATGCCCTACCTATTTCTAATTTCCAATGTGTGTTTGTTAGGAATCTGCAGCCAACATTGAGGGAAAGAGTTCTCTCAATGAGTTATCCTTCTTTTAGTCATCTATGTTCTATCTTCTCCTTCAATCAATTAATCAATCAATTCTTATAGTAGTTCTAAGAAAACATTGGGCCGAAGATCACTTTTACTAATCTCATCCATTGTAAGCATGGGACTCATGAGAAGGTGTCTGATTTAATTGCTCACTATCAGTCTATTTTTTCTCTAATCTCTTATGCCCTACCTATTTCTAATTTCCAATGTGTGTTTGTTAGGAATCTGCAGCCAACATTGAGGGAAAGAGTTCTCTCAATGAGTTATCCTTCTTTTAGTCATCTATGTTCTATCTTCTCCTTCAATCAATTAATCAATCAATTCTTATAGTAGTTCTAAGAAAACATTGGGCCGAAGATCACTTTTACTGATCTCATCCATTGTAAGCATGGGATTCATGAGAAGGTGATTGATTTCATTACTCACTATTAGTTTTTTTTTCTCAGATCTCTTATGCCCTACCTGATTCTAATTTCCAATGTGTGTTTGTTAGGAATCTGCAGCCAACATTGAGGGAAAGATTTCTCTCAATGAGTTACCCTTCTTTTACACATCTATGTTCTATCTTCTCCTTCAATCAATTAATTAATCAATTCTTATAGTAGTTCTAAGAAAACATTCGGCCGAAGATCACTTTTACTGATCTCATCCATTGTAAGCATGGGATTCATGAGAAGGTGATTGATTTCATTTCTCACTATTAATCCTTTTTTTCCTCAAATCTCTTATGCCCTACCTGATTCTAATTTCCAATGTGTGTTTGATAGGAATCTACAACCAACATTGAGGGAAAGAGTTCTCTCAATGAGTTATCCTTCTTTTACACATCTATGTTATATATTCTCCTTCAATCAATTCTTACAATAGTTCTAAGAAAACATTGGGCTGAAGATCACTTTTACTGATCTCATCCATTGTAAGCATGGGATTCATGAGAAGGTGATTGATTTAATTGCTCACTATCAGTCCTTTTTTTCTCAGATCTCTTATGCCCTACCTGATTCTAATTTCCAATGTGTGTTTGCTAGGAATCTACAACTAACATTGAGGGAAATAGTTCTCTTAATGAGTTACCTTGTTTTACACATCTATGTATGGTGCTTTGATATTACCAATAGATGGTGACATAGTACAAGGTTTGTTCCTCATCTTCCCATCTTGATAGTCGAACAATTGTATCTATTTCTAGAGAATCCAAAAACAACAAGGTAGTAGCAACCATGATTTATGTTCCTAGTGAAAAGAATTGTTGAGCATAGGTTGTCATTGATGTCAAACTGATGTCATCAGGTCATTGATATTGATAGTGGTTATCAAAGGGTGTCAAGGCTATCAAATGTGAAGGTTGTCAAAATGAAGAAGATTGTAGGAGTATAAGTATTATCAATTCTCTCAAGGTTTTGAAAGCATGTTGTGTAGGTTGTATAATCTATCATGTATTGTATCATGTCAGTAGTGGTGTGATTGCCTTCAAATAATTAATGAATTTACTATATCATGTTGGGTATGCAGTCACCATGAGTGTAGTGGTCTGAAAGGATATCTTTTACATAGAGAGATTAATTAATATGGGTGACATTTCTTTCAGAAATGTAGTGTTGCTCTATGATTTGGAAGGAGAGTGTGCCTACACTAGTTCTACCAATTTCCTAAGTTTTCAGTGGCATGGCTCAATGCGCAAGGAGTGTTCAGTAATAGAAGGTTCATAAATCTATTCAAAGTTTGAGGCATGTGCAGTAATGGTTACAAGAATGTGGAATTCAAATGTAGTGTGTGGAGTGAGGATAGGACCTATTTAAGGTTCCCATGGTGGCACAAGGCATCATGTTCTTTTGGCAATAAGTTTGAACCAGTGTATTACATGTTTCATGTAATTTGAATTTATGTCCACCCTATGTTGTCTAGGTTGGTGTAGATCCCTAGCTAACATAGAAGAGTGTTAATAAAATTTCATGTATATATTTCAAATGTTCAAATACATTGTATACATGGATGTATGTACAAGTGTGTGTATGAAATGTATTGATGACTACAATGAAATTATTGTATTGATGATTAAATTTCAATATGCCATTAATTTTGTTTCGGTAGGATTGGTGTTCTACCTATTGTAATGTATCGATAGGGATTGGTGTCTCATGTAGGTGGGTGACTATTGAATCTTTTGGGGATTTGTGTCTCTTTTGGGGATTGGTGTCTCTAGTAGGTTGGTGCCTGCATCACATTGTAAAATTCACTTATTATATTCCTTCTTGTGAGATCTTCTCTATGGTTTTTTCCATCTTTGGTTTCCATGCTATGTGTTATCTTCCGGTGTTCTTTAATTCCCTTACTTACTAGCTTGTATGGTGAGTTATCTTCATGTTGAAATTCTATAAAGTAATTGTGAAGTTTTCTGGAATTGTTATAATTTGTTGGATCTACTGATTTATCCCACCCTCTTAGTAGATTGTGTGCCCTTCAATTGGTGTCAGAGATAAGTTCCTTTGAAAAAATACAATAGCTTAAGGTAGATCTAATATGGCACATGGAAGTTCATCTAGAAATAAAGTATCAATTTTTGATGGATCTATTGCATTTTGGAAAGTTAGGATGAAGTCATATTTGATGGCTTTAGGAATGGACATCTAGATGCCAATTGTAGAAAGATATGAGCCTCCTGAAAATCTCCCTCCTCAAGATCAAGTAAGAAAAAGAGCCCTTGAGCTCAATGCTAAGGCTAGGAATGCTATTTTATGTGGTTTGACTATCAATGAATTTGTGGAAGTGTTTGACTGTAGAACAGTAAAGGAAATATGGGAAATTTTGGAAACTATTTATGAAGGTGATGATAAAGTGAAAGAAGTAAAGTTACAGACTTACATAGCTCAATTTGAAGGTCTGAGGATGAAAGAAGATTATAAAATTGCTACATTCATGCTCTGGGTTGATGAAGTTGTCAACCATATTTTAGGTCTTAGTGAAATCTTGGAAGAAAAGGTTGTTGTGAAGAAGGTTCTTAGATCCCTACCTAGAATATTTGGTCCTAAAATTTACTATTGAAGAAGCTAAATATCTAAATAATTTAAGGATGATTTAGTTGCATGGAACACTAACTACATTTGAAATGAGATCTCAAAATGAAGATTCTATAAGTAAAAAAGTTGCTTTTAGACTATCTTTGAAGTAGGTTGATCAAGATTTTGATTGTGGATCAAATCTAGAAGAAGCTAATTTTGTGAGGAAGTTGTATAGAGGTTCTAGTAAGTATAAAGGTAAATTAACTTTCAAATGTTTCAATTATGGAGATGTTGGATATTTTATGGCTAAGTGTCCTTATGAGAATGCTAATAATGTTGAACAAAAGAATGGAAATAAAAATTTTCAAAGAAGATTCAAAGGTCAAAGAAAACAAAGGAGTTTCTTTACTAATGAGGAAGAAGAATATTCTATTGAAGAAGAAGATTACGATGCATTTGGTGATGAAAATGAAAAATATATGTTTGGGTAAAAGCACAGAGCTGCGTCACACTTTATAAAGGAAACAACCAATGCTGATCCAACTTTTAAACTTGAATCACTAAAAAGTAGCATATATGTTTTGAATTTTTAAATGATGTAAACTAATAAAATATGTATTTTTTAGTATATTTTATGTTTGTATCTTTTATAAGAAATTAAAAATTTATTTTAAACTAGTTTTTCATAAATTAACACTATAATTTAGTTGCTGATAAAATGCTAAAAAATGAAGTTGCATGGGACGTCAAACTTTTTATAGTAAATTTTATTTTTTTTCTTTCAAATTTTTTGTGTGTATTTATAACTTGAAACTTTAGTGCATGGATATATTTTTTTCCAATTTTGATAAATATATATTTGTATATAAATATTAAAATGTGCGTGAATAAAAAACAACTATTTCCATCGAACGTCAACATTCATATTAAATATTTATCTAAAATGGAAAAAAAAATTATACCATCTTGAAATAGATTCTTTTATCTAGTGCATCATATTTTTTTCAATTTTTTTTAATAAGTTTTTAGTATTTTTCCTTGGCATGGTAATCAACCTAATATTTTTTTTTTATAACCTACTTTTAGTATAAATTAAAAAATGGATATAAATAATAATAAAACTATTAAAATAAATATATTTTTGAAAACTACACTTATGGATCTACAAAAGGGTATTTTTACATTTAAAAAAAAAATGTTATTTACATGAGGAGGAATTATTAAAACTTCAAGTTTTTCAAATAATTTTTTTCTTGGTAAATTGGACTCAAAGTGGTGCTCCATATATTTTAATCCAACAATTTTAGTTGAATAAATTGTGGAAGTATCTAACTTAGCTAGAATTAATCTTACTAGGTCATATGCTTGACCAAAATTGATTTTTAGTTAGAAATACTTAAATTCAGTTGTGTTGATATGTTGGCTGAAAGTGTGACACAACTTTGTGCTTTTACCCATTTACGAATTTTGAAACTACTAATGGTGATGCTAAAATAGGTTTCAAAGAAAATGAAGAAGAAGATATTATGAACAATTTGTTATGGGCCAAAAACTAAATTGAGAAGCTAAATGTTAGAATTGCAGAAGAGGTAAGATCCAATGAAAGAATTAAAAAATATTTAAAGAACGTTGAAAAGATGATTGTTGAATTAAAGACTTGGGAAATAGAAGCAAAAAGAGTTGAAGGAGTTTTGACATAAAAATTACTAACAAGAGACAAAGACTATGAAAATATTGAAGCATAAATTGTTGCAGCCAAAAAAGATCTTGAGAAGAAAAATTAGTAGCTGCAATTGAAGTTCAGTAAGAGTGCTAAAACCCTAGATTAGATATTGGAAGGTTAGAAAGTTTCATAAGGAAAAACCAAATTAGGTTTTGATGTTTAGAAGAAGAAGCTGAAAAAACAGTAAGAGAAGACTACTAAGGTGAGTCCAAATGTGACAAGATCTGAAAGTTCAAAATTATAAAGGACAATGAAAAGTGATGGAAGCATGATTCAAAATGATGGATTTGTTTAAGTGTAGAACAAGAGGAGATCCAAAAGACAAGTATAAAATACTAGGTCAAGTTTTTATTTTTTTATTTATTGTTTTAATTTCAATGAGTATGGACATAAGGTTGTGGATTGTAGAATAGTTCCAGTAAGAAGGAATGATTTTTTTAGTAACAATGTGTTTTCACCTTTATTCAATTTCAATTTTATTTATTTAAAGTGAAAATTTTTTGGACATATTTCAAGGAACTATAGAAGTAATTGTTTGAGTTCCCCATTACTAGAAAAACTAAGAAGTGATGTTTTGGAAAAGGCCTAGAAAAAGGTTCCTAAAAAGAAGAAGTCTAAGAAGTCTATGATTGCTCAAAATATGCTACATGTTCAGAAGGAGAAGAGTAAATGTACTATTGAAAATGGTTGCTCTAGTTACATGATTAGAGAAAAAATTAAGTTTATAAATTTCAAGGAATTTGAAGGTGACTCATTTACCCTTACAAACATTTCAATTACTAAAATATCCAGTAAGGGTACCTTTATTCTTGATGATGGTTTTGTATGTTGAAGGTTTAAAACATAATATGTTAAGTGTTAGTTAGATGTGTGATAAGGGATATCAATTATCCTTTAGTACTAATGGTTGTGAAATTAGAAAATCAATTACTAGTGAATTGATTACGGAAGGAAGTAGGACATACAATGATATCTATCACCTTAGTGAGTTGAATGGGAAGAGTTCTCTCACTGCATAGAAGGATGAGAGTTGGCTTTGGCATAGAAGGTTGGGACACATGAATTTTGATGATATTATCAAGATTAGTTCAAAAGGGTTGGTCTAGGATATGCCAAGAATCAAGAAACCTCAGTCAATCAATTGAAAGCCATGTCATCAAGGGAAGTAGACAAGAAGCAAATATCCTGCAAAGGAATATTCCACATCAAATCCATTGGATTTAGTACATACAGATGTATGTAGACTAGTGAGGACTAAGAGTCCACAATGAGATGGGTATTTCATGATGTTGATTGATGATTATACTAGAATGAGTTGGAAAACATATCTAAAAGAGAAATCAAAAGATTTTGAGAAGTTCAAATCATTTAAGGATATGGCAGGGAATGAGATTGGAAGGAAAATAAAGGTCTTTTGATCAAATAAAGGTAGAAAGTTTATAACTGAGAAGTATGACAAATTCTATGAAGAGAATGTAATCTAGAAGTATTTTTTTGCTCGTAGAACATCACAAAAAATGGATTTGTTGAAAGAAAGAATCAGATTGTACATGATATGTCAAGGTCTATGTTACACCAAGAAAATCTACTAGATATGTATTGGAGAGAAGCTACACAGAAAACTATGTTTATTCTTAATAGAGTTTAGACTAGGCACAAGATAGAGAAGACTCCATATGAGCTATGGAAAGGAAGACCAACATTAGTAAGGCACCTCAAAATATTTGGAAGCAAGTGCTACATCAAAAGAGATAAAGATAATTTGGGTAATTTTGATTCAAGATCATATGGAGGAATTTTTCTTGGTTACTCTTTAAGAAACAAAGCTTACAAAGATTATAATAAAAGGTTGAAAAGGATAATTGAAAGTGAAAATGTAAAGGTTGATGAAACTATTCAGAATAATACTATTATGGAGGAAGAAGATGATGAGGAATAAATTCATAGCAATGTTGAAGATCTAGAAGAAGCTGCTACAATGACTCTAGCTAATTATGTTTAGAAAAATCACTTTGTAGATTAGATTATTGGTGAGAAAGATAGTGGGGTTCTTACCCAAAATAGGCTAGAAAGATCAAGAGAACAAGTAAATTTTGCTTTACTATCAAAGATTGAACCTAAGATATATATAAAAGAAATGGAGGAAGATTTGAATCAAATTTTAAAGAATGAAACTTAGGAACTTGTCCCAAGACCTAAAGAGAAGAACGTTATTGGAACAAATTGGGTTTTTAGAAACAAGCTTAATGAAGAAGGTGAAGTGATCTAAAACAAAGCAATAGTTGTGTGTAAAGGGTATGCTCAAGTTGAAGGTATAGACTTTGAAGAAACATTTTATTTGGTGGCTAGACTAGAGGCAATAAGAATATGTTTAGCTCTCTCAGCATTCAATAATTTTAATGTGTATCAAATGGATGTGAAGTTATCATTCTGAATGGACAACTTGAAGAATAAGTATATATTGAACAATCGAAAGGATTTCAATGTACTCATGATCTGGATTATGTTTGCACGTTAAAGAAGGCTTTGTATGGTCTCAAGAAATCTCCTAGAGCTTGGTATTCAAGATTATATGGATACATGTAGTAGAAAGGTTTTCAAAGAGGTCGTGTGGATAATAATTTAGACATAAAAATAAAAGGAGAAAAAAATTTGATCATTGTGGTGTATATTGATGACATCATTTTTGGAGGTAGCAGTGAAGAAATGTGCAAAAACTTCCAGAAGGCTATTTAGAATGAATTTGAGATATTTATTCTAGGAGAATTTTCTTTCTTCTTGGGATTTCAAATTGTCCAATCAAACAAATGGATTTTTATTTCACAACATAAATACATTAATGATATGTTAAGAAAGTTCAGGATGAAAGATTGCAAACCTATTGCAATGCCTATGGTTACAAGGTGTAAATTGAGCAAGGATGATGTTTCTGATCTGACATATCAAAATTTATACTCGTATATGATTTGTAGTTTGTTGTATATGACATCATCCAAACCAAATATTATGCAAGTAGTAGGAATGGTTTCCATATTTTAGGTAGAACCTAAAGAGACTCATGTGAAGGTGGCTAAGAGGATATTCAAGTATTTAAAGGCTACTGAAGATTTTGGTCTTTGGTATCCAAAGAGTGAACATTTCACGCTTACTACATACACAAATGTAGATTGGGCAGGTAGTGTGGATGACTGAAAGAGAACAAGTGGTGGTGTTTTCTTCCTTGGAGACACTTTTGTGCCTTGGTTGAGTAAGAAGCAAGAATACATTTCTTTATCCATTGCAGAATCAAAATACATTATTGCAACATCATGTTGCACTCAGGTGATTTAGATGAAGTAGAACTTGAAGGAAATTAAGGTTGAGTTTGAAGATCCTATCACTAATCTTTGTGATAACACAAGTGCTATAAACATTTTAAATAATCTAGTAATGCAATCGATAACAAAACAAATTGCAATCAAAAATCATTTCTTGAGAGAGAATGTTGCTGAGAAAGAAGTCAGATTAGAATATGTTGATACAAAGTAGAAAGTTGTAGATATATTCATGAAGCCACTTCCTAAGGAGAAACTTAAGTTTCTTCGATAGAAGTTGGGATTTGTTACTCTCTCCTCTTGATTCAAGAGGAAAGTGCAGAGTGAGGGGGAGCTTGGTCTCCCTACCACAAGAAGGGTTGGTGCTCTTGCAGAGTGTTTTTCAGATGTCGTGGTGTTTGGACTCAGGGGGAGCCCATCCGGGAAATAGATTTTTGGATATTGTTTTATTGTATTAGGATATTGATCTTTTTCCATTGATATCAAAGGGGGAGAGAGTGCTCAAAATGTTGATTTGTTCAAAAATAATAACCATATTGAATTGACGAAGTGCTAAGTTAAGGAGAGAGTGCTCATAATTTTGAATTGCTCAAAAAGAATAAAAATATTTCTATCTTCTACTATCATATCTTTCACACAGGAAGTAAATTCTACAACACGTGAATCATTCAGACTTATTCATTAGGGGTGTTTTGGTGGCCCCAACATTTTTTTGTTTGGTATCAATGACAAAGGGGAAGATTGTTGAGAATATGTTGTCATTGATGTCAAACTAATGTCAACAGGTCATTGATATTGACAGTGGTTATCAAAGGGTGTCAATGCTATTAGATGTGAAGGTTATTAAAATGAAGAAGATTGTAGGAGTACATGTATTATCAGTTGTCTCAAGGTTTCGAAAGCATGTTGTGTATGTTGTCTAATCTATCATATCTTGTATCATGTCAGTAGTGGTGTGACTAACTTCGGAGAGTTAATGAATTTACTATACCATGTCGAGTATGTAGTCATCATGAGTGTCATGGTCTTGAAGGAAGGATATCTTTTTTGAAGAGAGATTAATTAATATAGGTGGTGTTTCTTTCAGAAATGTAATGTTGCTCTACAATTTAGAAGGAGAGTGTTCCTACACTAGTTCTATCAACTTCTCGAGTTTCTAGTGGCGGGGCTCAATGTGCAAGGAGTTTTCAAGTAATAAAAGTTTCATCAAGCTATTAAAATTTTGAGGCATGTGCGGTAATGGCTACAATCATGTAGAATTAAAATCAAGCATGTTGAATGAGGATATGACCTGTTTAAGGTTCCCATGCTGGCAGAAGGCGTCATGTTCTTTTGGCAAAAAGTTTGGATTAGTGTTTACACATTTTATGTAATTTTAATTTAGGTCCACCCTATGTTTTCTAGGTTGGTGTGGATCCTTGGCCGACATAGAAGAGTGTTAATTGAATGGTATATGTATATTTCAAATTTTTAAATACATTGTATGTATGGGTGTATGTACAAGTGTGTGTACCAAATGTATTGATGATTATAGTGAAAGTATTGTAGTGAGATGTATAGTTGTGTCATGAAGAAAAGAGTGAGTGTGTATTAGTATGTTTGTTGGTTAGAGTTAAATGTTCAAATCCACCATTTTTTTTGTTCCAATAGGATTGGTGTTCTACTTGTTTTATTATTACGATAGGGATTGGTGTCTCTATTCTGAGGGATTGGTGTCTCATGTAGGTTGGTGCCTACTAAATATTTTGGGGATTGGTGTCCCTTATAGGTTGGTTCCTATTGAATCTTTTGGGGATTGGTGTCTCTAGTAGGTTGGTGCCTACATCACATTGTAAAATTTGCTTATTATATTCCTACTTGTGAGAGATTTTCATTGTGGTTTTTCCCATCTTGGGTTTCCATGCAAAATCTAGTGTTATGTGTTATCTTGTGGTGTGCTTTAATTATTATTTTTTACTATTTTTTATGGTTGATTTCTCTTCATATTGAAAATCTATAAATTGGTTATGAAGGTTTTTGAAATTTTTGTAATTGGTTGGATCTACTGATTCACCCCCCTCTTAGTAGATTGTGTACCCTTCAAGAACACCATCGGATGTAAAAATTTTTTTACAAAACTATTTGAATCCTACATAGGTTTTATTCAAAATCTATTAAAATATGGTTTAATCACTCTCCTAGAAATCAGATCACAACCTGATGACAAATCACATCCCAACTAGTATGTTGCACAATTTCTTTTTCAATATCATTGAGTTATTGACCATGACACTAAACATTGTGTGTGTCTTCAAAATATAGTCCAAGACCACATAGATATAATTTCCATTCATCTTGATGATAGAAAAAAAACTCAAACAAATTTGTAGCCAATCCTAACAACCAACTACAGATATACACATATCCCTTTCCTTCTAATTCTACCAATTTAATAACTTCTACTTCTTCATCTTTTGAACCTATTCCTTATAAGTATGTGAACATGGTCTCATTCACTCCTATTCCTCCTCTAAGTCATGTGGATAATATAATCCTGACATAACCTTTACACTACATGACTTCCCCCTTAACAAGGAACCTTCTCCTCTCTACATCCTTGCTCAAGTCAATGGTAACATTGTGACCAGTGTTATGGTTGACCTTTCTAGTCGGGTCAATGCTATTACATAGGAGATTATTTTATTAATAATTTAAACAAGGATGACTATGAGAATTCAAATGCCACAATCTGTACTCATGATGACCTATCTATACTGCACATTGGTTCTATTTCTTTGTTCATTCTTGTTGGGCCTAAATTTGTTTATGTTCCATTTGTCATGATTCTTGAATCTGACTTGTATAGGGTAATACTAGGAATTACATGGCTAGTCTCCATGAATGTGGTCACTTCAATGGTCCAGAAATGTTTAAAATTCCCTCATGACAACACAATGAATATTCTTTAGGATACTAGATATAAACCACTCATGTAGCATGGGGGCTTTTCCCTAGGTCATTTTTGGTCTGCTCCTATTTGACCTTTATTGTCCCATTGATAATTGTTCTACAGGGCCTATTTTAGATACAAGATTAGAGCCTTGGCCCCTAATGCTACCTTTCCACCTTCTTCTCATGCCATTTCTATGAAGGCTTCTATCTGCATGCAACAACATGTTTCATCCTTTATACCTTCTTCCTCGAAGGTTGCAGACAAGCATGCTCTCATGCATGGACCTTTTTCTTCTTCTTCTAGGATTCACAACCTCTTGTGGTGTCCTCTATTCCTTATACTATTCCTAGAACATGAAAAGGAAAGGCACCTATGTTGAAGAAATATAAACCTCAAGTCTTCCAACTCCTGATGTTGCCTATGATCCCTCACCCTACCTTGTACAATAAAGGAAAGCATGTGACTGAAAGTGGTTTGTCTCATGTTGTTCCTATATCTCAGCCCCTAAGGCCCTCCCCCATTCCTCCACCTACCTCTAAAGAATAAAAAGGAAAGGTTCCTATGGTCAAGACCTAGAACCCTATTTTTGTGCCTCCTCTTGTTCTTCCTCAAGAGCTTACTCTTCCACTAGTGATGTATGTGAAGACTATTCCTTTGGTAGAACGAGTCACCCTAGATTATTCTTATCTTTCTATTCCTAGTAGTCATAGCTATTGAAATCAAATTGTTCATGAGAATAAGCATCACTGACAGTCATTAGCATGGGAATGTGAGGCCTTTCAAAAGACTGAGGGTGAACCTCCTATCTCTGCTTTTTCTCCTTTTTCTGCTTTTTCTTTTGTATATGTCTCTGGTTCTATTCTTATTGCTTTAGTCTCACTTTTGGCTTCCTTGATGGACCCCAATGAACCTTACCCTAAGAAGATACAAGTGTTCATCATTCCTTCTTTGGAGGCTCCTCTAATAACCTCTTTGACTAATCTTCCTCCTTTTTCTGAGCCTATAGCTATGCCTGACACAAAGTTTATGTCTACTTTGGCTCCTTCCACCCCTACCCATCCTACTTTTGACATGAGGACTCCACATCCCCCTCTCAAGTGTAATTTAGAGTACAAACTCATCTCAAATAATGGTCACAAAAATTATTCTCTGTCTTCTTCATCTTGTTCTAGTTTATCTTGTATCATTCTTATGACGGATAAGTCACCTCCTTCCCCGGAGTTTGTCATGACCCCTCTTCCAGAGGTCAGAAATTACTCTCTAGTTTCCCACCATCCTCCCATTTAGTCACTAATTTTCACTCCAGATAAAAGCATGTTTGACTCATTGGAGGAAATTATGACTTTTTCATCTATATTTTCTTGATCAATGGCATTGGCCTCATAGGAGCTTGTTGATGGGGATGTGTAGGTGGCCTCCTTCTTAGATTTTATTGTAGGTCAATTAGCAAGTACTACCCTTGTTATCCTCTATCTCCAAGTTTGTCTTCCATCCCCTTATAATGATCTAGATTGGAAGCATGATTAATTGTTAGAGGTGCTAGAGAAGAGTGGTACCTCTTCTTATCTTTAGCATAGATTTGTGTGTTTGTTTGTGCTCCCCCATACTTGTTTGATTATGTTTCTGCTCTCCCCTAGAGTAATCTTGATACCCTTGTAAGTACTTGGATACAAGAGAGAAAATCCATCATAAAAATTCCTCTATATGTTTCATCATTCTTCTATTTGTCATAAAATTTTGTTTTCACACCGAGGATGATGCAAATCATCGGATTGTATAGGCCTCTTCCATGTTGACCCATATTTTTTATTTTTTTTCATGTGCTCTTCTTCTCATTCCAATCTATTTTGGGGGTGATGATAGTTCATACAATTTACATATATACATTTATGATCATTTTTTACCCCAAATAATTGGATCCCCTTGTGAATTTAATCTCTTTGTCTTTTCTTTTTCTTGATGTCATGGATTCTACGTGTTATGCCTCATGCAATAACATTCCATCAATACATATCACTATGTATGTCATGACACAACATATCTCTCTATCTTTCTTATCCTTAGAATGTCTTGTGCTCCTCTATGTAGAACATATCATTCTAATGTTGGGCTATCATATCTGGCTATTTTTATTTTTCAAAAATATCTCTTATGATCTTGTCATCTAGCTTCTAGGGGCAACCATACTAGACTTTTCTTTTCTGTGATTGTATTACAATGTAGTTTATAGTAGTAACATGGCTATCTTCTTATCATATGGTCTTTATCATAACAAAACTTTCTAGCCGTACCTATTAGTGTCATCTTTTTATCTGATCATATTTTTCACATCTATTTTTTAATTTTTTCCTAACATGTTTGTTTGTAGCTAACATGTTTGTGGTGAGATTGAAGTTAGCTTTGTATGATAGAAAACCCATTTCCTCTTCATGTCCTATCTTACATTTTCAATCACATATACCAAATTGAAGACCTACATCCTCTTCATCCTAGGTTTATTCTCTTCAACCTCTTTCTCTCTCTACTTTAGATCACACATGTTAGAATACATATGCTTGCTAAAGTGGGGGAAAAATGAATTGATGAAAATTGCATCCTATGCAATTTTGCATTCCATAAACCTATCCTTTAGATTAATTAAATTCAATAATTCAATGTCCCTCTTACTTAAGCTTAATTTTGTCTTTAACCCATTCATTCCCAATCATTGAAGTGATTTTTTGTCACAGATGACCATACATCATGTAGACATCTATGAGCCACATGAACATGCTAAAAATATTCCTAACTACATATCCATTTGGATAGTATACTTCTCACCTACCTATGAAGTGTAATGCCTCTACAACTTGTAAGCACACCGAAATGGCTCCTTGCATGCCTATACTTCTTCTAAACTCTCATTTTTGTATATTAATTCACTATATCATGCTCTCTTGCTAATTCTCCCATTCTTCTTACTTCTCGAGCATTCTCATTTTCTCATTCTCAAGCTACTCTTGCACTTTGTTTCTCTACATCAATATTTTGGTACTTTTGGCATGTCTTGGCGATTGCATGATCTTCCTTTTGAAATTTCTTATTTACTGAAGAAGGGTGTAATTGTAGCTTTCTTATTGTGTTATCATTTACTTCGGTAGAATATTATTCTAACACATCTATCTATTTCTTTATCTTTTTCTATTTTATTTTCTCTACCTCTATCTATTTGGTTGTTCATAGAGGTGGGAACACCTATATGAGGGTTTGACTAAGGAAAGCCCCTAAAATAGCCTCAACCATTTTCTTGTTTCTATGTGTGTGGATTTTGAAAATTTAGCATTGTGGGAGGATTCATTCATGAAACTCTTGTGAGTATAACCTTTCCTCTTTTTCATTCTATCATCTCATTTAGTTTATGTTTATCATTTTTATTCTATTAATATGTTATTCAAGCATATTCTTGAGACTTTAGTTATTGAATAACTAGTAGGTTCTTTGTTTTTTCTGTGATAAACTCAATTTTCATCTGTATACGACTATAGCACATTGGGAGGATGTCTACACACCACATTTTCATCCTTGGTCGAGAGATTTTTGCTTTAGCCAAAGAACCTCTAAAACCTACTCTTTTAGTTTCTAAAACTCTCTTATTTTAATCCTGCATAAGTTATAAAATATAAAAAAATTCCTTTATCTTCTCATCTCATCACCCAAGATTTGATCCTTGAGGTAGCCGAGGAAAATTCACCCTTTGAGATCACATCATTTTGGGGTGTTGAGTTTCCTCCTCTACAACTTACAATCGATAAAATATCCTTACTTATCTTGAGCTATTTATTTAACCATCAAGACCTGTAAAGCATGAAAATTTAACACATTCCAAGGTGACCATTCCCATATTTAATGGACATTATGAGAAGGAATAAATAATATCATGAATAAAATTGAACAATCACATGTGTTCGAAAATTTCATTAATTCAATTAAGTTACAAATTTGAGTTTGCATACACCTCATAGGGTGTTACAAATCATCTATTTCAATGATACAAAGCCAAATATACATCAATATTTGCAATTTACAATTGGATTTCAAGCCATACAATGTACAAAATAAAAAGCTTATCCAATCAATAGAATCTCTAAACCTCATCTGCCTGAACACCATCAGTCTTCTCATGCTGAGGCCAAGAGTGTGGATAAGGTGCCTTTTCCACCCAACCATGAAGCACATGACTTCCCCAGGTTTCTTCCTAACTCAAAGAAATCCTCGACCCTACATGAGGAACCTAGCAACTTGGGACAATAAAGTAGAAGGGTACTCTCGATGCATGCCTGTTTGCCTATATGCATTCCTAACTAGAAAACATATTTCTTGCAATCAAGATGTGGCAGAGACATAATACAAATAATCTAGGATTTTAATCCATCTTTTTCAATGGTGCAGTGCTTGGCCAAGCATAAATAAATATAAAATGTAGTTTATGAAAAGGATAAACTACTGTCTCTGTGAACCCACATTCGGCATCCTGCCTCAAAAGTTTACCAAAGTTCAATGTAAAAACTGAAGTACCTTTTACCATGTGGAATATTAAGTGGAGAAACACAATTAAATTCCTTTCAAGACAATCTCATGATAGAATTGAAATGTGTGATAACTTCTAAGGAAAATAAAGAATTTTCACATTTTTCTTCACAGTTTACATTGTCTACTTCAATCAAATTTTTATCATATAGCAAGTAAATATCTTACTTCCTCTCTACTTTTCAAAAGAAACCATGTTTGTAAAATTATTATAGGTTTGAAGAAAAAAAAATGAAATTGTTTAAAGAGGGCTTATCCTACCCAATGATTTTGAAAAAAAGGTTAAATAAATACATGGTGAATCGTTTTAAACTCCAACTATAAAGGGAAGTTATTCATTCAAAAAATAAAAAAATAACCACAAACATAAGCTATTAAAGAATGCGAAAGGAAAATCCAATTATACTTATAACAATTCATTCTCAGTTGATTCTCTATGTGAAATTTAGCATTTGAACAAGGTTTATTCACATTCTTATTTCTTAAGGAAACAATACATCAAACTCAAAATAAATCTTTCGCAACCAACAATATAAATACATGGATAAATATATGTTATAGTATCTCATTGGTTCTTAATATTGATTGGCATTTAGAAATGTTTTTACACTATTAGTTCATGTAATTAAATATAGTCATTCAATGAGAGGATGTATATGCACAAATCATACATACATTAAGTTATTAAATACACCATTGCGAGAAATATTATTTTTTTAAAAAGAAACAACACATTCATATTTAATATACTTACGCAGGAATCACTCATATTTATAAAAGAAACTCAATATATTATATATATATCACTATGTGCTATATATATATATACATTGATACACTATTAACTCTAATTTTATGTTCATCTCAACAAAATATATTATGTCATATGTATATGTATATATACAAATATATATTTATATATATACATATATATTTCTATACACATTTATACATACGAATTCACATATTTATATATATATATATATATTCACAGAGTATTACAAATGATAGATGGGAAAGACTACACGCGGGAGACACAAGGCACATAAGGTAAGTTTGGCACCCCATGAATGGGGGTGACGGCCTTTCCAGGCCGCAGCTCCCCACATGGGGATGCAGCTTGTGGGGTCTACATCACCCCACAGGCTAAGGCTTGTGGGGAGACGCAACCTCCACACAGTTGCTTCCCCATTGGGGTAGTAGTGGGGCCGTCAACCTCCATTTCAAAGCCATAACAAGCTTGAAGTAAATGAAAGAACAAGCCACAACAAGCGATAAATAATTGAATGCAATCCTATTTTATGCAAAAGAAATTTACAAATATATATATATGCATGTATATTTTGACATATATATGTATATATATATATGTATGCATATATATTTTTCATCATTAGGTTCTAGTTTTCCTTACAACATAAAATCTGGAAGATTGGATTACATAATTCTAGTACTTGATTTAATCAGATAATTGTATAATATATAAATTCAATGAATTTAATATAGCTGAGATAGGCACTTTCATGCAACAACACTAAATAATTGAAAAGAACATTTAATCTTCAGCGGAGTCACATAATCTTTCATAGAGATATATTTCCAGCCTGAAAGCAAAAATTCCTAAAAACATTGGAATAGAAAATACCTAGAATACGCTTT
Organism: Sequoiadendron giganteum; assembly: GCA_007115665.2. NCBI lineage: Eukaryota > Viridiplantae > Streptophyta > Pinopsida > Cupressales > Cupressaceae > Sequoiadendron > Sequoiadendron giganteum. The sequence goes on from CM021107.1 coordinate 396,303,486, forward strand.
TCCCTTGTGGATAGTTTTAGAAGTCTCCTTCTGGATAATCTCTTCTACTCCTTTCTTTTCATGTGCTTTCCTCTTCTTTTCAATTCCAACAATCTTTCTAGCCAAAAACTATAAACAAAGAGGATTTCCCATTTTCCCCCAATTTTCTTGCGGAGCAACCCAAAGTTGAAAAATAAATAAACATTTGTTTTTTCCCGTGAACTCAATTCCTATTTTTAAAAAGGTTTTTCCCACTTCCCTAAACCTAATCTTGAAATTGGGAAAATAAATAAAAATAATTATATTGATTTCCTAATTTATATTTCCAAGTTAATATTTATTTCTATATAATTTTATTTTCCAAAAAGAAACAGTGTAAATAATTATTCATTTGCTTTCTTTAAATATTAATATTGAGCATGGTTTTCTCTAGTTTGGAAACAACAATATCACTCAACATTTACTACACATGTGAATATTTATTTATTCTAATATTTATTTTTTTATATTTAGTTTTCCTTTCCTTATTTGTGTGCACATATAAATATCAAATTAATTAAGTAATTGAATTAAAAAAATCAAGGCAATCACTCAAAACACTTGCTAGATGCATTTATATGATTCTAAGTGTGGTGTGTGATCGAGAGCATCATTCCTACATTACCCTACCAAGTAGCTAATCTCCCATCCTTAACCACACCCTTGGTCTTCGATGACCTACCACTCACATATAATCAAGCAACAAACATAGAATTATTATCCAGATGATATCAAAACAACTTCACTCAAAGAATCAATATATATTAACTCTGTGTAATATTTTCCATTTTGTCTTATTTCCCAAAATAAAATAATATTTCATTTGTTGCATCATTCCACAAAATAAAATGCCACATTTATTATCATTTAATCTACCACACACAAGCATGAGAACATGAAGTGGAACCCACATGAAGCAAAAGTAAACATCACCAAAATTGGAGATGTGACAAAACCTATGGCTATGTCAAGTGCACAGTTGTAATTTTTTTTCTTAAATTCATAAATAGAAACACTTACTTCTCTTGTAACCAATTTACATCTAGAACCTTCACCTCCACTCTTTAAATTATATTTCACTATCTCATATGTATTTTTATCAATCATTTTCTTTCCAAAATCATGTTCACTACCCTCATGAATACATGATATAAATTTTGATAATGTACCACATTGTAAAAAAATTTCATTTAAACAATCATTTTGATAAAAATACAACCATAATCTCTAAAAAAAAGAAAACATCTAATAACTCCTTATATGACTTTGGTAGTTTCATTGCAGCACCCTCCTATAATATTTCATTAGTATGCAAAATAGAACAAATATTGCATAATAGATCATGATACATAGAAAAATCCATGTGGTATTTGCAACAACATGTATTATGAATTTTTAGAGGCACATAATAAAATGGCTTACAAGATTCAAAATCCATTTTTGAGATTTTAGAACTTAGTTTTTTTTCAAAATATTGTTTGTACAATTTTGTTTGGCTACATTCTAAGTAATGTTTAGGATGTGGTGTGTGGTCTTGATCACCGATTCTTAATTTTAAAACCTTTTATATTGGGTGATACTATAGATTTAGAGTACCAAAATAATTGAATTTCATCACTTGTTCTATTAATTAACTTCTTATCAACTCATGGAAGCCTACCACTAAAATCCCAATTATCATTTTCAAGAGGTCTATCTATTCTTGATCTTATTTCTAGTGCTCTTGACAGTGTTTTAGAATTCAGGCTAAAGTCAAGACAAGATTTCCTCAATAATCGAGCCTTTTTTAATTGTTTTCTTACTAATAAGTTTGTTATTACTCTGCAAGTATCTCTTTTATCTTTATGCTTACTATTATTTCCAATAGAATTGAGTGCATTCAAAATAATCTTAATTATATTGTTTCAATAAAAATTTTATTTACACAAATCTTACCTTTATTTAGTAAAGGTATCATTTGTACATCCTTATTAATTGTACAAAAAGTTGGAATTTATCGGTTAATGTATCATTGGAAAAGTGTTCATTAAATTTTTTTGAAGCCCACAACTGAAAAGTTCATGATGGCCTCTTACCTTCAATACTTTTTATTATGTTCTCATTAATTTCAAGTAACCATTTTGGGGTTCCTATTTTTTTGTAATTTTATTAGACTCATTAAAAAATGATGGATTTGAGATTTCATTTTCTTCTTCACAAAGGTCCTCTCTTCTTATTTAATTTGAAGATACATTGAGTTTTTTATTATCAAGAAAGATAGGTTTTTATAAGGGACCAAAAATCCCAAAATACAAAATGTTGCTATAGTAGATGAAAACATAGCTAACCAACAACAAAACCAGAGCTAACCAAAAGCACTAACAAAAATACCAAAATAAAAAAAAAAGAAACTAAATAATAGACTATTTCATATTCTTGTGGGTGTTGCCACTCATCCCATTCTAGTTGACAATGTTTATCACCCAACATAAGTAGTTCATCCTTTTCCTCATCTAATGTCTTCTTTTTTTCCCCATGAGTTAGAGTGATAGGACCCTTCTTTGCTTCCAAAACCACATTATTTCCTTTTTCCTTTCTCGGATGCTGCTTCATCTTGCTCATGGAAAATCTTCCATCGATCATTTTCTCTTCTCTCAATTCTCTTAATTTTTCAATGAGAATTTTAAAGTTTCATCATTGTTCTTGATAGAGCATTGGCTGATTTTTAGGAGTTTTTCCATGCTAGTTTTAATTTCTTGAATCATATTTTCAATTCCCTAAATGCAGTTATCATGGTCATCTTTGATCTCTCGCATAGCCTCCTCAATATCTATAACGTTTTTCTTTAAATCCACCACCCCAAAGGAAGACTGATCATTCTCCTCACTTGCGAATTTCCCCTACGACCCCGAATTTAACATTAGCTTTGTTAAGTTTCATAAGGAACCATTTGGTTAATTTGAAACTTCCCATCACACTATCTCTTGCCACACATAAAAAATCTATTATCACTTTCCTATCATTGATTAGGTAGTTGAAGTCCTCCAAGAAATGGTCAATCTTGGCCACTTTAGCTGAATTCTTAGTAAGGCCCATCATAGGGGATAGGCCTGCATCCACTCCAGCATCCCTTTCCACTAGGGTAGTTTCCTCAACCACCTTCTCTTTCCCTTTATCACCAGACCCCCTAGGGACCTCTAAGTTACCCCTTTGCTGGATTCTTCCACCATCTTCTTCATCACCTATCTAGGACCCCTCCATCCAAGAGATATCCTTTCTAGAGCTCTTCTTAGGCAAGATCTTTTTAGGGGGATTTCCTTTTATTCTTCCCACTTGAGACTATGGAGGGGAGGGGAGGATCTCCATCGATTTTTCCCTAGCCTTAATATATTTCTAGTTCTCATCATATTTAGCTACTGAAGTATTAGACCCCTTATCCGACAACATAGGTTGCTTCTTCTTCTTAATAACCCATTTCCCTTTCACAAGATTAATTTACATGTGGGCTTTGGCATGCTCCATAATCAGCAAGACCAAACCCTCATGCAGTACTAGTGCACTAGGGTTTTTTTTATGGTCTTTCATAGAGGACATAAGAGATACAAATAAAATAATTGAAAAAATTAAAATGAACACCAAGGATAGTCAAAAATCTTCCATCAAGGGTGATGTATCTCATAATCACCTTTACAATATCTACCCATATTGGCTTAATAGACATTTTTTCATAGCCCCATGAGGTAAGCTTCACCAAATTCTCTCTTTCATCCCCTTCGAAAAATTGGTTCAATGCCTCCTCATTAGATTTCTCATCCTTGAATAATTTCCTTCCTTATAGTTCAATCCCAGATACTTACACAATCAATTCCCCAAAAATAGTAAAATAAACACCTTGAATAGTCAAGGTTCTCTCCATCCAACCTCTCACAAAGCTTCTGGTGGCTTCATGGTCGTACCCGTGGAGTCTCTCCATGTAAGAAGTGAGACCAACCTTTTCCAAAATACTTCACACCTTCGGTTTTCTCTTGAAACCTTCACAGGAAAGTGTCTCAACACAATTTTATACCCTCCCATCTTCACCATGAGCTCTATGCACTTTTTAAATGACAGGCTACCCTAGAACCATAAAATAGGGAGCAACTCTGAAACACTCATAAAGCATGTGATGTTAATTAAAACCATTAAAATCCCACCCCTTCTATTCTTGGAACCCATTATTTGTATCATTACAAAGAATGGTTAAGGCCTCAACAATTACTGACATGTACCCTTCCCACACTTTGGAGGCCTGAAGTTTCACCCCTTCATTGGCATAAAAATCCATCAACCTATTTCCCTCCCTGAATATATGATATGTCCTAACGTCATCAAAATTCTTTATCATGTCTAGGGAATTAGGAATAAGAGAATTGTTCGGCCAAATAGGGGGACTTAAATTTAACAAATATCTAATTATATTAAACGAATCCCCATCTAACCAGACTTTTTAAAATCCCCTTTAAAAATAGAATTTAATGGCATTAAAGGTTTCTTTAGCTTCAACTAAATGGTTTGTTTGAGTGCCCAATGGGACTGCCACCACATCTATAAGCTTTTCATCATTATCTTTTAACACCCCCCATACCTTGCAGGTCCAAGATTCCCCTTAGTCGTCCCATGAAAATTATCCTTGATCCACCCTTTAGGAGGTCTTATCCAAACAAAATTATCTCTAGTTTTTTTCAAAAAATTGAAAGGAAAAGATAAATCTAAGTTTAACTTCCACTTTTTAGCCACCCCAAAATCATACTTACAAAAAAAAATTATACCATCCACTTTCCTATCTTGAAGCCCATCTAGTAAGTTTTCTTAGATAGATCATTAGATCTTTCAGAATACAACCCCCTCCTTGAGCTTCTCCCCTCTGAAGACCCTATTTTTCCTCTCCTTCAAAATCCCCCAAGCAATATGAGGAGCTCATAAAGACCAAATAAACTAAAGAGAAGGACAAGATGAGGGTCACAACCATTTCTCCAAAAACTCCTTGAAAGAATTTGGATACAACCATCTAAGGTTCCAAAGTGACACGAACTTGCTCCACACATCACTCAAGAACTTTCAATTAAGGAAGATATGAAAGGAATTTTTAGCACAACATTTAAACAAGGCACATCTGTTGGAGAGGGTAAACCCCCTCTTACATAAATTATCAGCATTTAGGACCTTCTTTTGAATGAGGAGCCAGAAAAAATATTAATGTTGGGAATTAAAAACATTGCAAAGGCTACTCCTCCCCCTTTTGGCTTCACCCATAATGATAGTATCATAAAAAAATTATTGATGTGATAGAGGTCTACATAGAGAAGATAATTTAATACCTTTCAAATATCTAGAGGATACATTACACTAAATACATCTTCTTAACACTTTTTCCATAATAATGAAAAGAAAAGGATAAATCGAGTCCCCTTGAAAAATCCCACAAGAATTTTTGAAGAAGGGAGAAGGAGATCCATTAATCAACACTAAAAATCTTAGGGAAGAAACCATCTGGAAAAGAGTTGCACAAAATTTCCATCAAAACCAAAACTCAACAACACCTTAGCCAAGAAACTCCAATTCACTCTATCATAGGCTTTAACCAGATCAATATTTAGGATAAAACCCTCCTTGTAAACTGATAGAGAGTGAATAACTTCATGAACCATAATTATATAATATAAAATTTGTCTCCCTCAAAAAAAATCATTTTGTTGATTTGAAATAAGGGAAGGAAGGACATCTTGAATCCTTAGCACTAGAACTTTAGAAAAAAATTATATATAGAATTGCAAAGAATTATAGGCCTAAAATCACTGAAAGAATTTGCATAAGATATATGCAGAACCAACACAAGAAAGGTCAAATTGAGTTATTTCAACAATTTCCTACAACCAAAGAAATCCTTAATAGCATTAACCGCATCCAAAGCAGCAATATCCCAAAAATCCTAAAATAAAAGAAAGGGAAAACCATTGGTTCTAGGGACTCTGTTCCCTTCAAACAAAAACATAAACATAGCTGCCTTGATTTCCTCCTCCAAAGGTTGTATGTTAACTTCTTATTTTTTTCCTCAAAATAAATACTCAAAATGGTCTACAAATACTTATCCTCTTAAGCTTGATTAAAGACTAGGTCATCCTTAAGCACATTAGCAAAGTACTCAACAACACCCCTATGGATCTCATCTAGGTCCACAATGATAGAGTTATCTAGAAGAATGGATTTGATTCTATTAACAGCTTGTTAGTGAATAAATTGGCCTTTTCAAATATAATTCAAATATTAACTCTATTTCCCATGGTGCACTGGCGCCTAACAGCTAACAGCTCTAAAAACATCACAATTGCATTTGTGAATTTCCTCTAAATTTTAGAGGTAAATCTCCCTCGTATGTTTTAATTAATAATTAGTATGATTTTTACTCGAAAGTAGGAAAGGTGACAATCACTAACTCATTAAATGAAGTTAATGTGAATTAAGACAAAATAAAATCACAAATCACCTAGCGCATAGACTATGGATGATCAATGATCATTGAGAAAGGAGATCATAATTGCAATAAATGAATTCAATGTAGTAGTGGATTTCTTACACAGAAAACATGTCCAAAGTATGCACACAACTCATATATTGGTATGAATAACACTACAAAAAAAACCACGATTCAAAGATCACATGTTGTTGCAAACATGAATGAATTAAGAGAGAAAATAGAAATAAAGTTGTTCCTTTTCCTCTATTACAACACAATGCAATTCAAAAAATTTAGACCCTCAAAGAGTCGCTCTAAAAAAATATATAGGGAGATAGATCTATCACTATCTTGGTAGTTACTAAATGGTCGCTAAATATAATGATGCTTTCTTGCCGCTCAACTTCCTAACCTGGAGACTAATAGACGAAGAAGTAGTAATGATCAAAAATAATTATATTTACAAAGGATAAGACCTTGGATAATCAATTAATGTTTCTTGTTTCAAATTATGCCTTGTGGCCTTCCATTCTTTGCAGATAATACAGTTCATCAATACTGTATCAAATGGACAATTCATGTTAACCATAGGATCACATGTGCAAACTATTGAGATGAGAGATCAAATGGGAGATTTTAAATAAATATTGGTCGCATCAATAATTAATTTAAGCCACATCACCATCCCATGATTTTCTTGATCTCAATGAAATCCAACTAAGATAAGCTCCCAAATTTCTATAAATTTCATGAACACAACCACATTTCACCAATTGAAAGCATTCTAAAAATGGCGAGTACATAGAGTGACAACATTTCGATGAATGATTTCATCATTATTGAAGAGGCTGAGTGTACATCCTCTCTTTAGACCACTATTAAACTAGTTGAGGGAGGAAGTGTTGCATGACATACTAGGAGAGAGGTTTTTGAGCTAGGTCTATGTACACAATGCTACATTTCTTGAGTGTTTTGTTTATACTATTGGTTTCACCTTAGGATGAAGAGATTGGGGAATGAGGGCAGTTGAGTGCATGGTTATGCCCGAGTTTCTGAGTCAAGTATATGTACACAATGCTACATTTCTTGAGTGTTTTCTTTATACTATTATTCGCACCTTAGGACAAAGAGATTGGGGAATGAGGGCGGCTAAGTGCATGGTTATGCTTGAGTTTTTGCACAAGGTGAATGTATCTCTTGCGGGAATCATCCATCATCCATGAACTAGTCTCATTGGAGATTCTATCTGCATCATGACTATGACCTAGTGTGAGGAAACAAAAAATCTATGACGCTCCTTCGTGCAAGGTTGGTGCAAAATGATATGGGGCTCTTCGCCTAATTTTTGCAATCCCATGAGAACCTATTGTCACTAGCCTAAATTGAGTCTCTTCAGGAGGTGGTGGAGGGAGTCCATGTGTAGATGTTTTCCTTGTGTGCTTGAAAATGATATTTTGATGCCCCCAAATTTTGTAATTGAATACTAATTGTGTAACACTCATAATATAATGATATAAAGAAAACATTTTTTTGATAATCTAGTGTTTCTACTTCTTCTAAGCATTTCCAAGTTTTAGTTGCTCTACTGTATCTTGCAATGGTATTCATTATGTCTATTTCCCTACATATGACACTTTTTAATTATGTGACTTTTGATCATTCATCAATTTTACATTATTATCATTCATTTAATCATTATGACAGAAATCACTAAAATTCACTAAAATTAAACCAATTTGTACTTTCATTATTTTTACCTTTTTTTGAATAATTCCCCCTTTGAGGCGGTAAAAAAGGGGTTCATTAAACCCTAGTGGGAACTGCCAAAGATTTTCAAACCAACTGAAACTCCCGCCCATACTTGAAACTCTTTAAATTTCCTTCACTGACGGTCTTTCTGACAAGTTTACAAACTTCAAGTACATACTGCCAACATTAAAATCTCAAGAATAAGACTTCATAAAGCAATTCTATTACTTAGGGAGTTATGACAATCTAGTATCATACTACCCACTTAAAATAATGAACAAGTTTAGAGAGAAAGCAGTATAGATAAGAGTTAAAATAACTTAGGTAGATCTCACCAAGGTTAGAGAAACTCAAAGAAACACCATTGCACATCTAAACTTATTAAAATTTTAATAAGGGCACTAGTTTTAAGGGTAATGACCAAAATTAGGGTAAGACAGTTTTATGCTTTAGATAAGTTAGCTGGAAGAATTTAGTGTTACGGTCTCCACTCTTCAACCAAATCACCCTCAACCTTTGCTTCCAAAAGTCTTCTTCCTTAGAAATGATATCACGAAGGCAAGAGAGGAGACCATCTTCTTCCAACTACAAAGTCGAGTTCATACCATTACTTTGTATTTCATTTTGAACCTCACCCATATGATTCATAACCTCTTCTTTTATCTAAAAGATCTAACCAAAAGATTCCCTATTTTATTTTTGAATCAAATTTTTAACAAAGGAGAGATTTTTAGCAACTCTATACATCACACTACCATCAAATTTAACTTACCACCACTCCTTGATGCACCTCCTTAGATCAGGATGTCAGAACTGCATAGCTTCAAATCTAAATGGGAAACCTTTCCTTTTACCCAACTTATTTTTCGATAGTGAAATGGAAAATGATGAGATCCACATCTGGTTATTGTAAAGAGGGCACAAGAATAATTTAGAAACCAATCCATTGGAATAATAGCCCTATCCAACCTCACCTATATCAGGTCATTTCCCACCCTTCTATTAGACCAAGTGTAGGAAGTCCCTTGCAAGTCCAGGTCAATAAGCACATTATCATAAATAAATTCCATTAAATCATATATGTTATCCATAGGGGCCTACGGTCCCTCATCTTCTCATGATCTTTGAGAGGAGTATTGAAATATCCCATAACAAGCTAGGTATAATTTGGGAATGAAGGTCTAAGAGATCCTATAATTTTACACAACCTCTTTCTAGCTCTTTTTAAATTCAAAGCATACACATTAGAAATAACCCAAAAGGTCTCATCCTTGAGATGAAAAAATTGAGTCTCCACATGATTTTAATTAGAAAAGAGAACAATACCTCTCATAATCTTGGGGTTCTATAAGGTTTCAATGCCACTCGAAGCCCCATTTGAGCTAAAACCATGAAACCCACAATATTTGAATAAATAGTTCTTGAATTTCTCAAATTTTCACACAATGTCTTAGTTTCTTGAATAAGTAAGATATTTGATTTTTGATCCCGAGTAATATTTCTCAGGAAGTCATGTATATGAAATTGGTTAAGTCCCCTAATATTCCATGATATTATCTTATTTTAGACTTATAGGTTGTGATCTTTGAGCACATGTCAAAAAGAGTTCTTTGTACCCCCTCAGCAATATCCTTCTTGATTTTTTTCTCTCTATTTTTTTAGGACAAAGGTCTACCTTGCCCCCTATGATCAGACCCATAGTCTACCTTTTTTTCTATTTCTAGTCAACATTCCTTTTGGGCTAGAAGGGGAGTTGAGAGATTTCTTCTTACCCTTCCCTTTAACCAAAATGAATAGTTCTTCTTCTTGGGAACTCTAATCATGTTTGAGACTAGACTCCACTTGAAGCTTGCATTCCTAAATACACCCTTCCATAAAAAAATAATTCACCATATATGAAGATTTAGGCAACATCTTAGAACCATCCTCGAAGAGGATAAAAACCTCCTTCATCTCAACTTTAATAGCTAAGGCATCTAAAGATTTATGAGAATGGGACAAGGCCACAAAATCCTCAACATCCCCTCCCGATTCCAAATCAGCCCCACTTGAATCCTATTGAGTAGGAGGGGAAGGACACCGACTCTTCAAAGAGAGAGGTTCCTGGTCATGTCTAGCCGCACAACCTTTCATCAAAAAATCCACATTCCTGCCTTAATCTAGTACTAAATGAGGGGTCTCTTTAGATTTTTCTTTCTTTTCCATCCAAATCTTGGTATTATGTTTTTAAATATTTGATGGAAATTTCTTAGCCCAATGCCCCAACTCATTTCAATGAAAACATGCAAAGGGAAAAGTTTCAAACTCTACTAACTATTTCCAAACCCTAAGGATAGACTTTAAAGAGATAAAGTTAGGAATATTTGTCATCCGATCCATCATAACATAGATCCTGATAAACACAAGCCTCCTTCTAGAAATCATCATATCATCAATAGTCAATAGGTTATCAAATGTTCTTGCAATATCTTTAAATATGTCTTCATCCTAGTATTCCACTAGAAAACCTAAGAGTCTAACCCAAACTGACACCAAGTAGAAGGAGCACTTTGAAAGATCCAACCCTAGTTCCCAAGGTCGTAGAGCCAAAGTAGATTTTCCAATGATCCAAGGACCCTTAGCAAAGTCTCTTCCCATATCCTCCTTGTAGGATAAATAGAAGGAGAAGAATCCTTTTTCCATAGCCACTATAACCACTTGGCCTTTTAATGGTCAATGTTTGCTGGCCCAAGATTTGACAACATCTATATTTGGCCTTGAGCCCAAAAACTTACCAACAAGAGAAAAATCCATAAGAGAAATACTCTTCTAGAATAAAGCATCCAAGATAGAAAGTGTAACCTCACTTGAAGCTAAGGTTGAATCCACCATAATTGGAGGAAAAATGCTCTTACCTTTTGGTTTGAATCTAAACAAATCCAACCATTGAGAGACGGGCTTGTCGCCTGACCCTACCTTACATTTTGGACCATCTACACACCTTGACTCCATTGTCCTTAGGTTCCTGATGAGAAGAATGATCGTCCTTGGCACAAAGAAGCTCTTTTTTCAATAATATAGGGGAAACCCCTCGAAAGTTGGCCTTTTGGCTCCCAAATGGGCCCTCATCTCCAGAGTGACAACCATTCACCATTGTAACAACAATCAGACCATTGATATCCAACCTATTCCCTACAGCTTCTTCAACCAAATTCAAATTCAAACTTGGAATTATTGCTTCACCATTAACATCCCCCTCCATAGCTCTTAAACTGTATTCATATGTGAGGTTTTGAAGTTAGATTGGAGATACATTGAGTTACATTGTTTCATGTGTAACAAGTTTCATCAATGTTATCAATAATTGAATTATGGAGTACAATGTCAATGTCATAGGGTTCATATCCACATTGTTCAAGAAATTTTTGACATTTTTCTTCTTATTTTTCTATGATGTTACTCTTATCAATAGGCGTTTCATCAGATTTTGCAATATTTTAATTTTCAATATCATAATCAATTTGATTTTTTTCAAACATTTTATTATATTTAGCATTAGAATCTCCAATTTGGATTTGTATTTTCCCAAATTCTAGTGTGATGTTGGTCTTGCAGGCATGATGTATTTATTGATTTTTATTTCTTCAAAAATCTTGGAAGGGACCCCTTTCCATACACTTGTTTTTAGAATGAATTTCAATTGTAAAATATTTATTTTGGTTTAAAAAATCATATTATACTTGGGAAACAAAGTCCCACACCCAGGTTGGGATATATTATATTTTATTCATTTGTAACTCTCGAGAATTTGAAATTGTTGGCTATTGGTGCTAGAATCTTCTTAGTGCAAGTGCTTGAGGTAGGGGAGGTGTAGGAATGAGATAATAGATGTGAAGTGAAGAAAAGATTTGAAAATTATAAGGAAAGAACAATTAAGAGGCTAATTGCATGAATTACCCCACCAAAAAGGATGAGCTAAGAGGCCAATTACATGAATTACCCCACCAAAATGGAGGAGGTAGAGGTTTGACTTAAATTTTGGGGAAAGGAAGTTTGTCTGGATCATAATTGTGAGACCTAGTCTTAGTAAAATAGCCATAAATTTCTTATTTCATAATGAAATTGAGAAATTAAAAATGTTCTAGAAATATGAGGAGGAGCACAAAACCCAGAAACCATTATGAAAAATTCATTGTAATGAGGGAGCAGTGATACGCTGAATATGACAAGACTTTTTTTGTTTCATACGAATTAAAGAGGTTTTTGACAAGAAAAAAATAATGTGTGAAAATGAAGATTGTTCTTGGAGAGGAGATGTTGAATTGATGAAGTATGTAGATGATTATCAAGCCTTGAGAATCATAAAAAAAAAAGCTGAAGGTAATCTTTCTTTTAGTTGTGAAGTTTTTTGTGCTTACCAGGTATTATTTCTTGTAGATTTGATTTCAGTTTATCCTATGGATTGCTAGTAGCATATGTTGTTATTGTGGCTGCACATTGAATGCAAAAATCAGATTGTTCAATTTGAATGAGGAAGACTTGTTAATATTTTCCATTGAATTTTTTTTTGCAAATGTTTACACTTGTGAAATGAGGTTGTTTGTGGTGTTATGGTTGCTTGGACAGCTTGTTTGAAAATCCCCCAACCTTGTACTACATCAAATGGTATCATAGTAGGAATATTGGATGGGATGCATTATAATAGTGAGTAAGCTATTTTTATTGGATATGTGTTGAGAGAAAATTGAAGGATTGGAGTTTGTTGGAATGTGTGAGTGTAGGTTTTGTTGTAGGTATGAAAGAGGATGTGTGAATTTATCCTCCAATAGAGGTTAAATTTGGGTAGAAGGTGCATGAGAGAGAGGTGTGTCTTCCAGAGATCGTTTGTTGGGTAGAGGATAAATGAGAGAGAGATTTTTTTAGGGAGGACCTATGACTGTAGAGGTTTGATACCCTAAAGAGAGATATTTTTTCAAGGAGTACTTGTAACTTGAGAGGAATTTGTGAGTCTCTAAAAATGACTTTGAAAAAGAAGACAAGGTGGGTCCTTGGAAGACCTTTGAGAATTTTATTTTGGGAAGAGTATTGGGCAAAAGTGAGAGAAAAGAAGCTCATTACAGAGTTGAAGAAGATAGAGGTAAGATTGGATGCCCTTGAGGAAAGCTTGGGAATAAAGAAGAAAGCTATATAGTTGAGGAAGATAAGAAAAAATATGAAGTTAAAATACATTGTTTGTTTCATAATAAGTTTACAAGTAATGATTTGTGTGCAGGTAAGGAAGAGGGAAAATAAGTTGTGATAGATGACAATGGAAAGAAGAAAGAGGAAAATAAAAAGTTTGACAAAGAGGATAATGAAAAGAATAATTTTGAAGTGAAAGATTGCAGCCCTATGATGGAAAGAGCATGGAAAGAAATTCATGTGGGAGCAACCCACACAAATTTAGATGAAAGAAAGAAAGAAAATAAGAAAGGCACAATGAAAGAATGGAGAAAGAAAGTGGTAGCAACAAATGTGCATCTTGTTGAAGACAAAAGAAAAGAAAAATAAAATTGCATGCACAATAAAAGAGGTTGTAGCAGAAAAAACAAAGGTATTATCTCTTTCATTTGAGTTTTCCAAAGTGACTATTTATTTTCATGTAGAAAATATAAAGGAATATGGTGATTGTGAAGTTGGGGTAGTAGGAGAGAACTAAGAAAAAATACAGTAAATAGTCATTCATATGATATTTGTGAAAGAAAATTTTATTTGAAAGAGATAGATGAATTTGTGCATGAAAAGGACAGTGTTGTTGTAGAAGATAACTATGAAGTTGTAGTGAAGATTGGTTCATTGAAGGACTTGAAAACATTAAGATTTTTGGGAAAAAAAAGTGAAGAAGAGTATATAGGGAATATAGTGAATAAGGAAATTGAAGGAACAATAGAAAATGAAGAAGCAGATGATTTATTAATGCAGATTGCAATAGTTGAAAGGGAGTGGCTTGTATTGACAACAGGCAACAGGTGAAGCAAAATTTGTAGTAATGAAAGATGAGGTAAAATTTTCATTTTGTGAATATTTTGATGAATTTAACATTTATGTAAGTGATATGACTAGAATTGAAAGATATGACAAGAATGAGACTAGTGTTGAAACAAGAGGAAGAAAAAATAATAGAGGAAAAGGAAAGTGAAGAACAAATAGGTGAAGAGAATGTGTAGAAACAATTTATCGATTTATATGATTTTGTTAGTGTTGAATTATATGAAAAATTTAAGAATGATAAAGTGAAGTGGGAAGATGAACCTTGGTGAATCAAGATGAATTACATAAGAGGAAGAAAGAGAGGAAAGATGAAGGAAGGGAGATATAGGCGGAAGATTCAGAGTAGGGTGAAGAAGAAGAAACAAGTTGATAAGGAAGAAAAATGGTTGAAGAACAAACATAGAATCTTCAAAAATTCATGAGATCCAACTCATAGAAAAAAATTTCTTACCCTCGGTGTTTGATGTAGGAGCATCCATGGGTACCAAAAAATCTTGCACAACCAAAAATATTTATTTTATGTTCTTGGATTTTAGTGTGATGTTGGTTTTGTAGGCATGATGTATTTCTTGATTTTTCTTCCTTCAAAAATCTTGAAAGGGACCCCTTTCCATACACTTGATTTTGGAATGAATTTAAATTGTAAAATAATTTAATTTGGTTAAAAAATCAGATTATACTTGGGAAACAAATTCCCACACTCAAGGTGTGAGATATTATATTTTATTCATTTCTAACTCTTGAGAATTTGAAATTGTTGGCCACTAGTGCTAGAATCTTCTTGGTACAAATGTTTGAGGTAGTGGAGGCGTAGGAATGAGATAATGGATGTCAATTCAAGAAAATATTTGAAGATTGTTAGGAAAGAACAATTAAGAGACCAATTGCATGAATTACCATGCTAGAATGGAGGAGGTAGAGGTTTGATTGGCATTTTGGGGAAAGGAAGATTGTTTGGGTTATAGCTATGAAACACAACCTCAATAAAACAATCATAACTTTCTCAAATCATAACAAAATTGAGAAATTCAAAATGTTCTAGAAATCTGATAAGGAGGAGCATAAAACCCATAAACCATTCTAAACATATTGTTGCAATGAGGGAGCAGTGATATGATGATTATGACATGATTTTTTTTTGTTGCATACAAATTAAAGAGGTTTTTGATAGGAAAAATAAGAATGTGCCAAAGTGAAGATTTTTCTTGGAGAGGAGATGTTGTTGCTAAATTGATGAAGTATGTAGATGATTATTGATTCTTGAAAATCATAAAACAAAATAGTTGAAGGTAATCTTTCTTGCAGTTGTGAAGTTTGTTGTGCGTGCCAAGAATTATTTCTTGTAGATTTGATTTCAATTTAGCCTATGGATTTCTAGTAGCATATGTTGTTGTTGTGGCTACACATTGAATGTAAAAATCATATTGTTCAATTCGAATGAAGAAGACTTGTTAATATTTTCCATTGAAAATTTGTTTGCAAATGTTTGCACTTGTGAAATGAGGTTGTTTGTGGTGTTATGGCTTCTTGGATGGGTTGTTTGACAAAACCACCCATCCTTGTACTACATCACCATTTTTTCATAAAAACCAAAATGGATATCTATTTTTAAGAAGCATATATCCATTTTAGACAACAAAAATATCACAAAAAAAATCAAAGAATTGATATTCATTTTTTTTAGAAATAGATATCCATTTCTTTAAAATGAATATCTATTACTAATACATATCCATTACTAATGGATATTTGTTACTGACAAATATCCATTACAGATAAATATCTATTTTTTTGACATAATTTTTTTCCTTGGTTTTGGCCTTGGGAAAGCTTTAGAATTAGACTTGGGAGTGTTGAATTTTTTTATCCAAATTTTATGAAATGAAAAGGGTTTATTCAGGAAATTGTCAACATTATAAAAATATAAGTTATTCTTCATTATGAATAAATAATAGACAATTATTAATGATTTTTTCCATGCACTATGTTTGCATTTTTTATTGATAGGCTGATTAAGAACATCCATAGCTTTCACAAAGTATCATCTTTTAGAAATACGAAAACTATGTTAAACTCTATGCTTACTAGATATAGGTACAAAAATATTTTAAATTTCATATTTTTTGAGCAATTTAGGTTGGCTCAAAAATTATTTTTTTATATTTTAAAGAATTCCTAGTAAATAATTCATAACTAATTATTTACTTCTAAAATATTTGAAAAAAAATCATTTCACATCTAGACGTGTCCTTTACTTATATTTAAATATTATAAAAAATTCCTCATACTTAGGTTGGCTAGAATGACACCTACTTTTCTTTTCTTTTTGAAAATTATAGTAGTGCTTTAGGAAATTTTTTTAATTTCACCAAATAAATTTACTTTTTTCCAAAATAAAAATAGTTTCCTAGAAACTTCATTCATTTTATTATTAGTTCTATTCCTACATATTTTTCAAATTGTGCTAATAGCCTATTCAATTTTTTACATGAAGTTGATTAAGTCTATTTCTTATATTTTTATTACCACTTAGAGGTATAGTTTGGCCCATCATGACCCTACACTCACTCAAGAAGCTAATTAGTAGCATAAAGGATGAAATTTAATGACTTTGGAAATCTAACTCTAGAGTATCACTCAAAAATTAAGAATTGGTGATCAATACCGCACACCACATCCTAAACATTACTTGGAATGTAGCCAAATGATATTGTACAAATAATTTTGTGAAACACACCCATGTTTGAAAATCTCACAAAGGGAATTTGAATTTTTAGGATTGTATATTGTGTGCCTCTTATGATTTGTAATACATGTTGCAAATACCATCTAGATTTTTCTACGTATCATGAATTATTATATAATATTTATTCTACTTTACACACTAATAATTTTTTACAAGAGTTTGGTGAAATTCAACTAACAAAGTCATCTAGGGACTTATTCAATTTATTTTTATATGTTATAGATTATGGTTGTATTTTCTATAGAAATTATTGTTTAAATGAAAAGTGTTTACAATGTACTGGGTTATCAAATTTTATATCATGTATTCATGAGGGAAACAAGCATGATTTTAGAAAGAAAATGGTTCAAAAAAAAAGATATGAGATAGTGAAATACAATTTGAAGAGTGGAGGTGAAGGTTATAGATATTATTTGGTTACAAGAGAAGTAAGTATTACTAATTTTATTTTTGATTTTAAGAAAAATAATTTTTACAAGTGTACAAGACATAGCTATAGGTCTCGATGGGTAGATCAATAGTTTAGGGTGTGCAAAGAATTTTTTCCTGATTGGAACTATTATATTTGCAATATATTTTGTAGAAAACTACACATTGTAGCCACAAAATTAAGTCTGGTCCTACTATTAAAATTCTATTTATATTGTTATTTTTGTTCAAAAACATATATACTCCTAGTAGTACAAAAGAGAATAGGAAGTTAGTTGGGGAATACCATTTTGCATGAGTGATGATTGATCTCATTCAGCAAAGGTTGTATAATATGATTTTCAACAAGTTTCTTGTTTATTACAAGAAAAATATATTATAATGGTTCAACATCTCATTTGGTTAGATAATTACACCAATCAATTCAAGAATTCTCACATGTTCCATTGGTTGAGAAGAATAAATGTAAAGAAGGATATACCTCATATTTATATTTTTTTAAGGTTGGGCACATAAAAGGGGAACATAATGGAATGGGTGTGTGCATGAAGATAGATCTAGTTAGATAATAACTAAATATTATATGTGGTGCTAAATTCAATGATGTATATTCTATTGTTAAGTGGTATAACTATGCATTTTCACAAGGAGAAGAACTTGACTAAGAAGTACAAATGTTATTTTGGTTAGTTGATGAGGGGATAGTGGGGGGAAATTGGATTGTCATCGAAACAATGAATCATCAAAGATGTGTCCATTTTAAATATCAAATGCAAGTACATAGACTATTTGGATATGATAATTAGCTTGTTCTTCTCAAAGATATATTAATTTTTATTGGGATAATTGTGGGTCAATTGAACGAGTAGATACATGGATTCCATGAAATCTAATGACTTTATCTCAAGGTTGGTCATATTTACTCAATGACATGGAGAGCTTATTTGACTATAGATATCTTTTAGACCTTGTACAACTAGGGCATGTTTATGTAATTGTCACACCACATGGGAATGAAGAGAGATTAGAGTATTGCTTGGCACAATGTGAATAAGGAAAACAAAAGGTAATACAAACTATAACAGATGATGACATGTTCACATTGTTAGGGTTCAAGAAGATCAGAGCAATAAACATTAACAATTATATATAGATTAAATAACCCAGAAATAATAATGAAGAATAACACAAAAATTTAATATGGTTAACCCAATATGGGATACATCAATAGAAACTCATCCACCCAATGATTTTATTATCCAATGTAGAAAAAATTATAATCTCATGAATCACATCTCGTAACTTACATCCCAGTCACTTATAACAATATTTTTGGAAGCTTCTAGAATTAGGGTTTTACAATTTTTTTTTTCATTTGTCGGTTAACAAAAAATTAACTACCAACCCATTGACATGAAAAAATGGGGAAAAAAAATTGAAGGTTGTGCCCCTGAACCCCTACTATCAGGGGTTGTCATCCTTGAATCCTTGCTATCGGGGGCTACCACCCTTGAACCCTAACAAAGATATGTTACGAGTGTATAATATTTGCATGATCAGTCACCACATACCAACAATCTCCCACTTGGAGATTGATTAGGCTCAACAACAAACATTATCCCACTTGGATACTGATCCTAGATGACATCGTTACACTTGCATCTCCCACTAGATTACATGTATGACTAGTTTCTTATGTCCACCATTATTAGTCATGAAGGCCAACGAAAACTTATGAGGAAATATGTTTCTCCTATGTAACTATATTTATGAACATATTTTTAGGATTCTCACTTGTGTGTAACTTCCCCAACTTCAACTGTCCATCCTCCAAAACTGACCAGATGAAGTAGTCTCTAAGTTGTATGTGCTTAGTTTTTTAATGTACAATTGAATTCTTAGCAAGATGAATGGTAATCTGGCTATCAATGTACAAAGGGCTATCTTATTGTTGTTGTACCAATTCCTCTAGAAAACATTGTAACCAAAATATATCCTTGTTATCTTTTATATCAAAAACATACTCAACTTCAGTTGTTGAAAGTGCAACAACCTTTTTCAGCCTTGAAATCCAACTAATTGTAGTACCTCCTACAGTAAAAAAATACCTTTTAGTACTCCTCCTACTATCAATATCACCTACTAGATTAGAGTCAACATATCCTTTTAGAGTATAATTTGTTCCTCCAAAACATAATTTATTTGAGTTGGTACCTCTCAAATATTGGAGAATCCATTTTACCACATTCCAATGTTCCATTCTTGGATTTCTCATATACTTGCTCACAACTCCCACTACATGTACAATATTTGGCCTTGTGCATACCATTGCATACATCAAGATACCAACTACTCATGCATATGGTATCTTAGACATTTTTTCTTCCTCCTATTGTTTCTTTTGAAACATCTCCTTAATCAACTTAAAATGACTAGGCAAAGGTGCACTAACTACTTTTGCATTCTACACGTTAAAAATTTTCAACACCTTCTCTACATACTTTGAGACAAAAATATTTTTTTGTTTGTCCTATCCCATGTGATCCTCATACCAAGGATTTGTTTTATTGCACCCAAATCCTTCATAGAAAATGAATTTGCTAATTTATTCTTAAGTTCATTAATATGCTACATGTTAAACCTGACAACAAGCATGTCATCAACATAAAGCAACAAGATAATATAGCTTCCATTACCTGATTTCTTAAAATAAACACAATGATCAGAATGACATCTTTTGTAACCTTTTTCAACCATAAAACTATCAAATTTCAAATACCATTTTCGAGGTGCTTGCTTCAAGCCATACAAACTCTTCTTTAACCTACATAAAAATTCATCCTTACACTTAACCTCATATCCCTGTGGTTGCTGCATGTATATTTCCTCTTCTAAATCCCTATGGAGAAATGTTGTTTTCAAATCTAGTTGTTCAAAATGAAAGTCTTCCACAACCACAAGACTTAGGATAATTCTAATAGAATTCATCTTTACAATTGGAGAAAATATTTCATCAAAATATATACCATGAGTCTAGCCTTATATCTTTTCTTGCCTCTGTCTTCTTCCTTCAACCAATAAACCCATTTATTTGACAATGCTCTTTTTATTGCAAGTAATTGGACTAAGTCCCTTTTGGCATATGGCTAAGGAGATTGTTGGCATATGGTTTGTAAGTGTTGTCATTGATGGCAACCTAATAGAGTTAAGTATAGGGCATCCGGTTATAGGCATAAAAGTTGATCTGAACACTCTACGAGACATATATCTTGAGTTGAGGATCTCTGAGGAAGGTTTTTTTATGTTTATAATACCTTGGTGAAGGGTTGTTTTGATACGCACTCACTGGTACATGATCTAGAAGAACTGGTACACTAATATCTATACTAGAAGGCTGACTCGATAAATATAGTAATCACAGATGTATAAGATGTATTTAATTAAATTTCTTCATGCTCGATTAAGTTTTGTATGGGTCCTCTCTTTGTCTTCACTGACTTTGAAGGATGGACATAAAGTTTTAGTAATGGATATGGCCGACAGTTGTAAAGAACTTAATACTTTGTGAAGTTGACATAAGAATGTTCAATTCCTTGATAGTGGATATATATGAGATAGTTTATATCATTTTATGTGTCTGAATGCTATGAACATATAGTGGAGAATAGAAAATGAAAAATTAAGTAGAGTATTAGTGCGAATTGATGTGAAGGGTAGAAAAGAGAAGAGCGAAGTGGAAAGACAAAAAGTAGATCTAGAATTGAATCTATGAGCTTCATCGGAACTGTAACTTGGCATAAATAGATGCTACTATCTTGGTTCACCCTTTAGATGGTCTTAATTTAAATATTTCTAGGTAGTGAGCTTTTCTCTTGAGCAGTGAGCTCTAGGCAGTGTGCCTGAATGCAAGTGCATTCCCTTTTGTAAACAATTATATTTGAGTACTCAAATTGTGGATTAACCTCCACTGTGGTTTTTCCCCTAACAAGGTTTCCATGCAAAAGTCTATGTGTTAAGGTGTTATGAATGTTTCCTTTGAATTTTTGTATCTTCCTTTCTATGTAATGATAGAATGGTTTAAGTTTAAGATTAATAAAAGACAACAATTGTTGAACACTGATTCACCCTCCCCTCCCAGTGTTCCCTTGAGTCCAACAATTGGTATCAGAGCTTCTGGTTCCTCTGAAGAAGTTTAGAAGCTTGAGGTGGATCTTGGAATTTAATGGACTCTGGTAGTCTTCAAAAGTAGCTTTTGGTGGCACTTGATGACCTTGATCAGTCTAAAGTAGAAGTTTGGGAATTGAAAGCAAATCTGGAGGATGCTGAGAAATTCATTCAATCATTGAAGGATCAGATTGTTAAATCCAAGGTGAAGAGGAAGGATATGTGTGATCAGATTAAACAAAAAGAGAGTGGAAAAATGAATAATGCTCACCTAAACCAGGCCTTGAAGGAAATAACCAAAGAATGTGAAAAGCTTGCCAGGGACAATGCTTGTTTAAAACATGCGATGGAATCTATGGCAATGAATTCAACTAAGGAAATTGAAGAAAGGAAGAAAAAAGAAGAAAGTCTTGTTCAATCTTTAAGAGAAAGATCAGATGAATGTAGAAGAATAAATGGATAATCCACTTAGTTAGAAAGTGAATTATAACAATCTAGAAGCAATGAAGAAGAACTTGGAAAGTAGCTTATTATTCTCATAAATGAACTTGTCATTGCAAATGAGTATAAAGAAAAGTCTAAGATGAGTTTTGTTAGGATTGATGAACTAACTCATGTAAAGAAGAATTCAAAAGATAAGCGAGGCCTAGGATATAAGGAAGGAGAAAGTTTTGGATCTAGACAAAATAATTTCAGACAAAGAAATTAGATGAACAAAGGTGGAAGATATCCGGTAAGACAACCTAATGCTCAAAATTTTAATGGATACTATTTTTCTTGCAATAAGTTTGGACATATGGCTACTCAGTGCATAAGTAAAATGAAGTCAATTAATCCATCATTCACTGGTCAGTGTTTCAATTGTAAAAATTTTGGTCATAAATCAGTTAAATGCAGTAATGTGTCAAACTATATTGTTAGTAAAAGGAAAGTTGAATGCTATACATGTGGAAGATTTGGACATGTTTCTAATCAATGTAGATCAAGAAGAAGTCAATGGAATAATTGGTATGAGCAAAGAACTACTGCATGTTACAATTGCAATAAGTATGGTCACATTGCAAAATTTTGCAGAAACAAAAATGTTGACAGAAGAGGTTTGGTATACAGAGATAGAAATATACATAAAAAGACAAAGAAAAAGGAAAAATGATTGTGGAAAAAATGAGAGATAAAATGAAGAAGACATGGGTGAAGAAGAGTGAATTTGAAGTTGGAAATGGTTCTGCACCAGAACCTGCTTCCGATAATTCTTCCAGAAACTGATCTCAGGCCACTAGCCCAGAGGGAGTTATTCAAGAAAATCTTTCCTCCCTTGTTCGTAGCTAACACCGAAACACGAAGGATAATTAAAAAGGTGTATCAATAGTATGCATAAGTTTTGGTGGACATTTACAAAATAATTTTAGGGAATTCATTGGTTCACAAACGAATTTTTCTCTCACTGTCTGAGAAAATAGAGTATTAAAAAACTTAGGGAAAATGCATTTATTACAAGTGTGTGAAGCTATAAAAGTCAAGTTGGAAGTCTCATTCATCACTTTGCATCGAAGGAGAGAAGGAGAGAGCCTAGTAGAAAAATTTCAAAGTAGAGAAGCTAATTTTTCAGTGACTCCAAAAATTTGTCAGGTAATTTGATCACTTTCAAAATCTTCACATAATTTGGTGTGCGGCTGTAAACCCTAAAAGAACGAAAAAGAAAATGGATCAAATCAAAGGGTCGATTATTCTAGATGAATACAACAGTTCAAAGATTAGTTATATGAGGAATTTTTTGCTGCCTGATGAATTGGAGCAATTGAATGAAGCAAAGCACAAGAATTTGGATATGTGGAATGAGTTTTTGTACTTTGAAAATGCAGAATTCATGAAATTCATATTGATAAAATTGCATGATGATGTCTTAACTTTGGAAAAACCTTACATCATTTCAAAAAAGGTAATTGAGAATTTAACTGGATTTTGTAAAGTCATAAATATACCAAGGAAGAAATCCATTTGGAATAGTGAAGTCGAAACCCTAACCAAAATAATTGGAGATCAGAGAGCACTGATAATTGTGACAATCAACAATCCTCTTACATAGTATGTTGCACATGAAATTTCATACAAAATCTATTTCAAAAATTGTGAAGGAGCAACATCGGCTATCACAATCTACATTGCTCACAAAATGATAATTGAAGGTCATGACTTTGACCTGTGTGGATTGCTAAAAGATCAATTAATGGATAATGTGTAGTTAACCAAAGAATCAGGCTACCCTTTTAGGTTTGGTACACTAGTTATATGTTAGGTAATGTATTTCTTGAATTATTTGACAAAAATCGATAAGGTGGGGTGGAAAGTAGATGAACTGATATGCAAACAAATATGCTCATACTCTAGGAACTTGGCTGATTGGGATCTAGAATTTGGAAATTTCTTTAAGATTGTACTTGGAAAGTGTGGTTTAGTAAATTTTTCTCTTCTGGTAAGAAAAATTGAGGTTGGTTCTGCTTCCAGTAGCATGGGGAGAAACCAAAAAATAGAAACAAAAATTATGGAATACAACCCTCCGGAATGCAAAGTTCCCATAATTGAAGGGAAAGGAAAGAAAAAGGAAATTGTTGGCATCCTAGATGAAGAATCTGATGAAAGTAATAAACAAGAATTGGAAAAGAAAATATTAGAGGATAGTAAGGAAGATGATGATATAACAAATTAAAAGCTTCAATAACTTATTCAAGAAGAAGGTGGCATGCAAAAAATTGTGAGGTTATGGTCAGTCAGACCATCATATGATTAGGAGATGATTCTGGAAGTACTAAATGCTCATGTTGCATACTTCAAAATCAGATTGGAAAGTTTGCAGAACATTCTACCTAAGGAGATGATTGAGTGCAGAAAAGAATCAATCTGAGTGTAGAGTAAAAGAAGAAGGTGAAATTATCTTACACCTAAAGGAGAAGTTCTAGATATCTCTTGTAAAACAAAGGAATAAAATGAATGAGTTGAGACAATGCATTGATTTATCTAATAACATCTATGGCTACTACATCTATTGGCCCCTTCTAGTTGGGAAGTACAAAGATAGGTTAGAGAAAATTGAGGCAAAATTGAGTGAAACTGTAAAGAATTTTGATATGATTCAGGATCAGGATGGCACCATCAGGAAAAAGATTCAGAAACTGCAATCTGAGAACTCTAAAGTTCAATCCACCAAGAATAGTCTTATGGATACTTTTTAGAAGGTTAAGGATCAAAACGAATGTAGATTGGAGTAGATGATGGAGATTCTAAAGAAAGGTGAGAAACTTGAAAAAGCAATTACAATTCCAGAATCTCTCATTGAGATTATTAATAAGATATCCAAGAATAAAAAATTAATCATAATCATTGGGATCTCACTAGATGTTTGGCGGAAATTCCTTCCAAAAATGAAGGAAAATCATAAGATTGTTTTCTAAGGTTTGCAAAACTGACTCAAGTTTTTGAAATTTCAGAGATTTTGAACACATGTTTTGTCTTTTTGGCATATGGCTCCAATACTTTGTCATTGATGTCAAAGGGGGAGAAGTGGAGTGAAAAATACCTCATAAATCTAAGGAGAGAGAATACAGTGAGAGTGCAGTAAAGTTTGGTAGTGTACCTTTAATGATTTTGACACTTTGTCATTTTTCACTAAGTGTTGCTATCAATGCCAAAGGGGGAGATTTTTGGTATATGGATAAGGATATTGTTGGAATATGGCTAAGGAGATTGTTGGCATATGGTTTGTAAGTGTTGTCATTGATGGCAACCTAACAGAGTTAAGTACAGGGCATCCAGTTACAGGCATAAAAGTTGATCTCAACACTCTATCAGATAGATATCTTGAGTTGAGGATCTCTGAGGAAGGTTTGTTGATGTTTATAACACCTTGGTGAAGTATTGTTTTGATACACACTCACTGGTATGTGATCTAGAAGATATGGTACACTAATATCTATACCAGAAGGCTGACCCAATGAATATAGTAATCATGGATGTATAAGATGTATTTAATTAAATTTCTTTGTTCTTGATTAAGTTTTGTATTGGTCCTCTCTTTCTCTTAACCAAATTTGGAGGATGTGCATAAATTTTTAGTAATGGATCTTGTCGATAGTTGTAAAGAACTTAATACTTTGTGAAGCCAACATAAGAATGTTTAATTCCTTGATATTGGATATATATATGAGATTGATTCTATAATTTTATGTGTTTGAATGGTATAGACATATAGTGGAGAATAGCGAATGCGAAATTAAGCAGAGTATTAGTGTGAATTGATGCAAAGGGAAAAAAAGAGTAGAGCAGAGAAGAGCAAAGTGGAAATACATAAACTAGATCCAGAATCAAATCTATGAGCTTCACCGAAACTATAATTTGGCATAAATAGATGCTACTATCTCAGTTCACCCTTCAGATGGTCTTAATTTAAATTTTTCTAGGCAATAAGCCTTTCTCTTAAGAAGTGAGCTTTAGGCAGTGTGCCTGAATGCAAGTGCATTCCCTTTTGTAAACAATTATATTTGAGTACTCAAATTATGGATTAAGCTCCACCGTGGTTTTCCCCTAATAGTATTTCCACACAAAATTCTATGTGTTATGGTTTTATGAATGTTTCCTTTGAATGTTTGCATCTTTCTTTCAATGTAATGACATAATGGTTTGTTTCAGATTAATAAAAAGACAAGAATTGTTGAACACTGATTCACCCCCCCTCTTAGTGTTCCCTTGAGTCCAATAGTCCCAAGTCTAATTCTGCAACAAGGAATCCATTTCTTCTTGGTATCTACCTACATTTCTTCATCATAACCTTCAGGTTCACCAGAATTAGTTAATAATATAGAATATAATTTTGGAAAAATATTTTTGGGGGTCTAGTTATCCTTGTAGAACATCTAACACTTGTAGGATTCTATGGGATAACTTGTTGTTGTGCATTAGGTACCAATGGAATTTTATTTTCTAAAATCTCATCCAACACCACATATTCCTTTTTGGCATGTTCATGATTCTATTCCTGTAGTTGATCCTTATACATAAACTTCTCATTGAATATAACATCTTTGCTCGTAATGATTTTATGATTTTAATAATCCCATAACTAATAATCGTATTCATCTACTCCATATCTAATGAAGGTATATTTTTTAGACTTAGCCTCAATCTTGGTTCTATTTTCAATATCAAAATGGATAAAAGCTTCACAACCAAAGGTTTTTAGAAATGAATAGTTTATCTTTTTACTCATCTATGCCTCCTCTGGAATGCCACCATCCAAGGGATTTGAAGGTCCCATGTTTATTAAATAAACATTGGTATGTACAACATCTACCCAAAAGTGTAAGGGTAGTCCAACATGCAATCTCATGCTCCTTGCACATTCCATAATGGTCCTATTCATCCTCTTAGACACACCATTTTCTTGTGGGTTCCAGGAACCATTTTCTGCCTACAGATTCCATTGTATGAACAATAATTTTCAAATTTTCTGCTGCAATACTCGCCTCCATTATCAAATCTGAGACACTTCAATTTTTTCTTATCTCATTCTCAACCAAAGCTTTCCACTTTTTAAAAGTTTCAAATACTTCTGATTTTTGTTTTAGGAAATACACCCATGATTTCCTAGTTGCATCATCAATAAAAGCAACATAATAACAAGATCCACCAAGAGAATGTACTTGAACTAGTCCCCATACATTTGAATGCACAAGATCTAATTTCTCACTCTTCTTCTCTTTCCCTAATTTGAGAATTTGGATTGTTTTCTATTTTCCATAAACATAATTTTTGCAAAACGTCAAGTCAATCTACTTCAAACTTGGTATAAAATTTTTGGAGTGAAGGATCTTCATCCCTTTCTCACTCATGTTCCCAAGTCTATGGTGCCACAATTTTGTTTCTATTCCTATAGCAAGTGTTATAACTATCTCAATAGCAACTGTTTATGTAGTAGCTAAGGTAGAGTAAGTATTACCAGTACACAAATATAATGTTCCTACCTTTTCACCTTTAGCGACTGTTAATCACCTTTAGTGACCTTCTATAATTTTTCTAAAAAGGTAACCATGCAACCTTCGCTACCTAGTTGTCTTGCAAAAATTAAATTCCTTCTCAAATTTGAAACATGCCTTACCCCTTGTAACAACCATTCATTTCCATTCTGTAACTTCATATTTATCTTTCCTTTTCCAACAATTTGATAGGTTTCATCATCACCCAAATATACCTATCCAAAATCACCTTGAACATAATCTATTACCCAAGAATCATTAGCATTATCTAAACATAGAATTAAAGCATCCTATAATTCATTACTTGCAACATTAGCTTCCTTACTATCAGCATGTTGTCCATCTCCTTGTTTTCCCTTTTGAGACGAATAATCCTTCTTCAAGTGTCTTGGCTTTCCATAGTGCCAACAATCCATTTTTCCTCTAGATTTAGATCTACCTTTCTTCGACTTCCCTTGTAACTTTCCATGATTTATTGGGATTTTTCTTCTCTCCTTTGTTCTTCCCCTGTTCTCTATAGTCAAAGCAGTACTAGATGTTGAACTCTCACTTGTGCTTTTCCATCACATTTCCTTGCTAAGGATAACACCAACAAAATCATTAAATTTCAATGTATTTGAACTAGAGATAGAGTTACTTACAACCATTACCAAGATATTCCATCTTTCTAGAAAAGAACATAAAATCAAGAGAGCCCTCACCTCTTCATCAAAATTAATTTTTATAGAAGTTAACTAACTGGTAATTGTATTAAACTCATTTAAATTATCTGTCACAAATCCAACTTCAATCATTTTTGGATTAAAAAAATGCTTCATGAGGAATACCTTGTTTGAGGCTAAGGGTTTTTCATAAAATTTAGCCAAAGCTTTCATTATATCCTCTATTGTCTTTTCTTCTTTTATATTGAACTCCATAGATGGTTTCAAGCACAATTGAATGGTTCCTAATACCTTTCTATCCAAAATCTCCATTCTTCATCATACATCATAACATCATTCTTTGTATTTCCTTTCAATAGCCACCATAGATCCTTTTGATACAAATAATCTTCCATATACATCTTCCATAATTGATAATTTTGGCCATTGAACTTCTCAACCTTGAATTTTCCTTTTTCCATTGCTCCCACTCAAATCTAGAGGTTTCCTACCAATCAACCAAAATAAACATGGCTCTGATATAGGTTGTTAGGGTTCAGGCAGATCAGAGCAATAAACAATAACAATTATATGCAGATTAAATAACCCAAAAATAACAATGAAGGATAACACAAAAGAGATCAACACAAAATCTTAACATGGTTCACCCAATATGGGCTACATCCATAGAAGCTCAACCACCCAATGATTTTATTATCCAATGCAAAACATGTTACAATATCACAAATCACATCCTACAACTTACATCCCAGCCACTTATAACAAGCTTTTTGGAAGCTTCTAGAATTAGGGTTTTATAGAGTCATTTTTCATTTTTTGGTTAACAAAAAATTAAATACCGGAAAGGATATGTTATGAGTGTAAAGTATTTGTCTGATCAGTCACCACATACCAACACACATATCCTACAAGATTAGTTGTTATTACTAGAACTTGGTTTTAAACATATATGATTATAAAGAATGGCATACCTACATTTGAAGACTTTGAGAAGCACAAAACCATACTCATGTATTCACACCTAGTTGTAGCATCAAATTTCAAGTTATTGAAGCATCATGAAAAACTAAGAACTAAAAAAATATGGACAAAAAGTAGTACTAATAATGAAGTGATAGTGGATACTTTGAAGGTAAGAGAGGGCCCCTCATGCACACTTTAATAACATCTAAATTTCCATATGGGATAGGTATTGACAATATTCATCTTTGTGAGATTATTGTTTCTTCTATTTTAAAAAAAAAAATTTGAAAATATATTTTCTTTATTTATAATACATGATTTTGACTATATAGGTCTACTATATGTAACAATCATTGAGTTAAAATAAAGTCAAAGTTTATTTTTCTTAAGAATGTTTTAATATATAAATGTAGGTGTTTTAGAGAATAAAGCTATTGTATTCAAGTAATTGATATCAACAATTATAGTATTTTGTTTCCAGTACTATGGGGATATTCAATATAACTCCTAAGGTGAAACCTAACATAGAATTCTAAGTTGTGATTTTTAATCTTCTATAATATTTATTAGAACAAATGTTAAGTTAGGTTTTTCCTTTTTGGTAAAAGGCACAAGGCTTGAATAGTATTATATTAATATATAAAGAGATATATTTATAGAAGTTTAGAGATCGACCAATTAAAACATAGGTTTGTCAACTTAGAAATGAAAATAAAGCCTACAAGCTAAAAATATGAGCCATCCAGGCACCAAAACATAGCCAAGGAGCAACAGAGAAAATGTTAAGTTAGTTATAGTTGATGTTTATTTTTCTTAATATTTTTTTAATATTTAAATGGTGGTGTATTTCACACAAGGTTGGAGTAATTAGATTTACATATGAGGTTGGAAATAATATTTTGTGTATTCTAGTTAGAACATGATTGCATTATCAGTATGACAAGGTTATGTTGGAAATACATCTACCATTGTTGAGTTAAAATAAGGTTAAATATTTTTTCTCAACAATTCACTTGTGTATAAATGTAGATATTTTGGAGAGTAAAGCTATTGTATTAAAGTGATAGAGATCAATGATTATAACATATTTATTTTATAATCGATACATTTGATATAATTCCTAAGGTGACATCTAATATATAATTCTAAGTAGTCATTCTTAATATTCCATCATATTTTTTAGAATAAATGCTTTGATTAGTTGGGAAATGCAAGTTTTGAAGGGACCTGAACCCTTTACAATAAAATCTTGTTGATGTTACACTATGTTGTCATTAGTGTTTCCATTGATGTCAACCTATAGTGTGGTCATGAAGAGAAGGTGTTTGTGGTGTTGAGCAAGTGTTGCAGGTGCACTAAGGTCACTTGGTTTCCAAGTTCTTTTGAGAAAATTTATATAAAGAGTGTACAAGGTCTCAGGGATGTATTATGTATTATGCTCTGCATTTCTTCATGCTTGAAGATGTGACTTTGTAGTCTAGATGTGATGATCAATAGTCTTTGAAGGTGATATATCTAGAGTTTTATTTTTTTGATCGTGCAGTAGGAGAAGATGTATTTAACAATGTGTTAGACTATCTTTGGCTTGTGAAGAGGGTTGTTTGGGAGAAATGTAATTTCTCTACATTTCTCTGCACTGAAGTTTCTTTTCTTGTGGATTTGGGAATATGCTAATGATACTTGTATCTATCTTCTCTTGGATGGTTTTGTGTTCAACTATTTTGCAAGCTTTGTTCATGTGTTGTGTCGCTATGGTAGTTTGACTAGTTGCACAAGATGATAGTATTCTTAGCTACATGTGTTTTCACTAGTGCGTTTGAATATTTTTTTGGTGTTGGAATATTCTATGATGTTGTGTGGTATTGCCATGTGGTCTGCAAGATGTTTTTAGACCTAGTGAAGTGTGAATTTGGTTGCTTGGCAGGGTTAATGTCAATTTGGCCAACATGACATGTTAGTGCTATTTGGATACGTGCTTCATGGTTTTTGGAAATTTGGTGGTGTGTTAGTGTAGATTTGGGTCCTGGTTAGCCCTTTGTGTGGTCTATGTTCACTTCTTTCCACCATGGAAGTGTTTGGTGCTGACCTGTTTGGTGGTTACATATTTGAGGTACATATATTTCATTGAAGCCAACTTGGAGAAGGTTATTTGTGGTTGCAAAAGGTATATATGCAAGGACAATTATTAGAGAAGCATGTGGTGTGATGGGTGATGTGAAATTATGCGTCTGTGATCAAGTGTTGAGATCTGAGTGTGAGCATGAACACCTAAGACTATCGAAAGGAGTGAGCAGAAGGTGTCTACATTTTAGTGTGTCTGAAGTTGCTAAAGGCGATTAGCCAAAGGTTGTGGATGGTTGTGGTGGTTTCTCATGTTGATATAAGGTAGTGAAACTCCTTGAAATATTTTCTTTTAATCACTTTCTATCTAGAAGAAGTGATCTTCCTTGGTAGTGAGACTTTCTTTCTTTCTTTTGGACAACGAGTCCTTTGGGTAGTGAGCCTTTTGTAATCAGTGTTGATATTCATATATATTTGAGTTAATCCTCACCGGGTTTTTTCATTATTATATTTTCCATGTAAAATCCAGAGTTCTATTATGTATGGTAGTCGATGTGTTGATTTTTTATTTGTTTACATTCATGCTAATACTTAATAAGGGTTTGAAGATTAATGAGAGTTTGAAGGTTTTAATGCACATCTAATTCACACCCCTCTCAATTTTCTTGTGTGTCTAAAAATTGGTACTAGAGTAGAGGTTCCTTTGAAGAAGATTAACTACTTGAGGTAGATCCAGATGGCCCATAGGAATGGTGCCAAAGTCCCTATGTTCAATGGAAAAAATTATGGTTTTTGGAAAGAAAGAATGGAAGCCTTTCTTGTATCATTAGGGTTTGGTGTATGGAAGTTAGTTGAAGATGGATATACTATGCCTACTACTCCTCTAAAAAGTGAAGATGATACCAAGGATTATGAGAATAATGGCAAAGAAAGGAATGCTATCTTGAGTGGGCTTTTTGATTTAGAACTTGTGAAGGTAACAAGCTACAAAATTTCTAGAGGTATGGGAGAAGTTGAAGAGAATTTATGGAGATGCTAAGGTCAAGTAATCAAAGATGTAGAATTTCAAAGCCAAATTTGAAACCCTAAGGATGTCAGAAGATGAAGATATTGTAGGCTACATGCTCAGGGTGGATGAAATTGTCAACACCATCAATGGTCTTGGTGGAAAGCTAGAGGAAAGTGAAATTGTGAAAAAGGTATTGAGAACCCTTCCTAAATATTAAAGTGCTAAAGTTTGTACTATTGAGAAAGATCA
The DNA here is from genome assembly GCA_007115665.2 of Sequoiadendron giganteum. Lineage (NCBI taxonomy): Eukaryota > Viridiplantae > Streptophyta > Pinopsida > Cupressales > Cupressaceae > Sequoiadendron > Sequoiadendron giganteum. The sequence goes on from CM021107.1 coordinate 396,336,043, forward strand.
AAATTTGGCTCAATATTCTAGAGATCAATTGTCTGGTGCATTAACTACTTTTGAATTAAGAGAGTTTGACCAAGATTATTTAAGGAAAGAAACTTCTTTTGAAGTCAGCAAGAAAGAGAGGATTGATGAATTTGATTTGAATTATCTTGATGAAGTGGAAGAATATTTTGTAAGAAGATTGTGTTAGGTCTCAAAAATGTAGGTTGTAAATCCTAAGAGGATTCCAGGCTCTATGATTAGGCTTACAATGTTTTTCAACTAACAAACAAAGTTAACCTATTATGGTTGATGACTCTCTGCACTTCAAGCTCTGCTAAACCTAGGTAGGTGGACCTTAATAATTGAAGAATATTTGAGAAATAAGTGTGACTTAATAAGGTTGTGAGTATCTACCCACAATGGCATGACAGGTGGAATAAATGAAGGCTTGTTTACTACTCCTACTCCTAATGTTGAAACTCAAATGTGAAGGTATAAATAAGAGTTTATGGGGTTTAAAATGAGATGGGTAAGACTAGTGCCTACTAATATTGGGTTGATGGAGTCAAGAGGTGAATAATGTATGAACTACTTACTAGATACAATTTATACTTTATGACACTTGTGATTGTTTACACCTTGTGTAAATGTGCAAGGATGTAATTATTAGACTCTTCTTATAGATCCAAGTGGTTCTTATCAAGTTACTATAATTAATCAATATGAAATTTTAATCCTTTTAGAGGACCTAGTCTATCAAACCACACAAAAACAACAAATTTGCTCTGACAAATTAAAATGGATTTCTAATTTAAATAAAAAGTTAAAACCAAGTTGAAGACAATATGATAATTTTAGTGATTATATGACTTCTTATCAATCCAAATAGCACTCCCAAATTACTTTTATATTATTAAAAGGATATTTAATTCTTTGAATTAAACCAATCAATGAAACCACAACAGAACAACAAATGTGTTAGGATAAATCAAGTTTTGACACATCAACCTAAATAATATAGAAGCAATAAACTGGAGATAGTCAAATAATTGGATAATAACAATAAAAAATTGACACCAGTGTTGGGACATTTATTAATTATCTTCCTCCATCTTTTATATTACTTCAAAATGATGAACATTATATACAAAAGTCCTCCTTCTATTAAAATGATATACTTCTAATACTCCTGTTGTAATGATAATCTTATTCTATATTTTTAATCAGGCCTTGGTTTCCCATTTTATACACAAGAAGTTACAAGCTTCAGGAATTTTATAAAAGGTCACATTTTTTGATAGCAAAATTGTTACAACTAAATTAAACATAGATATGAAATTTTAGAAGTTCACAGGTAGATACACCACAATATATTAATCTTCAATAGGCACCCATGATCACTAAAGATTTGTTCAATGTCTATGCTCCATGATAGTGCTCCAGATACTACGAGACTTCATTACCTTGTGTTCCTCATTTGGTTCATGGAATACACATATTGACCTTTGATAAATTTCAATATATCTTGATTTTGAATAAGTTTCTGCATTACCGATGATGTCTCTCATTGCATACTTTAGATCAAAGATAATTCCCAATTGTACGTGTGTTTTTTATAGCACCTCCTCCTCATCATTGAATTCATCTAGGGCCATTGGTAGATATTGAGAGATATCATCTTTCCACACATCTTGATCCTTCAATTCTCCATCATTGAAGAAGTTTCGAAGGGCCATACTTAATGGTTGATTGAATTCACTAAGTTTATTAATACATTGTGGAAATGATCATGCATCTTTACCAACCCCTGGTGCTCATGAATCATATGGTACCACCATCCCCCTTGGATTTTATTTGTGCTTATCCTTATTTTATTCTACTAATTAATCTAAATGTCTTACTATGAATAATCCAGACCTTGTCGACATTCTCAAACATCTTGGAAAATATTTTGCAAACCATTTTTGATACCACCTTGAATGTAGTAGTTTTTAGTTCTTTCTTTAATTCCTCTTTTTTTTCTAGATTATTTCATATTTTTGCTTCCGATATGTAGTTTCAAACATTTCTTCAAGAACTTTCCTTTCACATTCCACTAATGGTGAGTAAAGACCTAAAGATGAAGGTAATATATCCTTGTAATTGATTACATCTTGTTTCAATATTTAATTCTCAGTGGTCAACCCCTTATTATCTCTAATTAGTTTCTCAATATGGGCCTTAGTAAACTTAGCAATATTTAGATTTAGTTCAGTCGTCTCAATAGGTTATGTATCCCCTATTATTTGTACTAGAAGGTGACCAAAGGCCTGATCAAGATTATCAATAAGAGAAGGCCTCTTTCTTGGTGGGTAAAGGGCCCAAATCTATAAAGTGGTATCGTTAGGATTATACCCTGATCTGATGTATATCTTATCACTGACATCATTTGTTAACTACAAAGTTTTTTTTCTCTCTTCATAAAACTGTCAAAGACTATTGCTAAACTAATATCCCACCTTGGAAGAAACATGAACCCAATTTCTTGTAGTAACTCATGCCTTCACTTAGGTGTGATATTGTTCATTTCCTTATCAACTTCATCTTGAAGTTCTTTCAAAGCATTTACCTCCTATTCAGGGCTAATCTATTTTATCCTTTCTCTTATAGTTCTTCCCTTGTATTCATAAATGAACACTTTAAATTAAGGAGTTTGGATAAATGCATCATCTGCAATGAACTCTTGGCTCACACGATGTCTTACATCATCAAATAGTTTTTTAGAAGTCTCAAAGGTTACCACACTTATTTTTGGTGGTATTTCATACTCAATAATGATAGGAGAAATAATTTGTGTGACTTCATTTTGTTACTTAATGTCATCTTCAATAATGATAGGAGTGTCACCTGAGAAGTTGCCATCTAGAGTGGGTTGTGGTGATGAGTGACTCAAGGGTTTTATGCTTTTAGCTTGCCTTCTCGAATAGGCTCCTCTCCTTTTCTCAAAATCTACAAGTGGTACAACTTTGCTCAACTCTTCTTCATGCAAAAATAACTATTCAATTATATCAATTGGATCCAATATTTCACAAAAGGCATTTGTGTATGATGGGTCATGGCATTTTCTCCATGCTTCTATGATAACTATCCTATTGTACGTAGCCTTTCTCATCATGGTTTGAGTCTCATTACAATTTCTAATAACATCATCTATGGAAAACACGTTCATATCTATTCAATTTTTGTGCCATCTTCACATTATGAAAAAATGCTCAGGGACAAACTTCTCCCTTTTACTTCCTAGTGGCATGCCATAAAAGTTTAGTTTGCTACCAATTGAATCATACCCTTTCTCAGAAATGATGGTAAAGTCACTGAAACATAAATTAGAATGCATAAGGGACTATCTTCTGTAGCTCTTAAGGTGCATATAATCTGAAAAGGCTAATTGCATCACAATTTCCAAGTATGCAACCCTATAAGGCACTATTCTTGATAGAAGGAATAGAGCTGCCTCGAATCCATATTCTCTTATTATAGTGCAGTCGCCAAATACATACCAATCCCCCGAGTTGTGGTTTATTTTTCTTTCAAGGTTTTTCTCCTGCAGTTTGAGAAATATTTGTATCTTTGGAGACAAGTTGTAATCACAATTGTGGCCAATCAATCTATCTAGGGGTTTCACAAAATACTCCTCAAAATATAAATAGTGGGACCTCCCACATATTGTATGTCATATAGAGGTCCACATTTGGATTGGTCTTATGTTTTGATCATTGTCCAAATATTTCATCTTCAAATCCTCTCCCCACATACCCATTGCTTATCCTTAGTTTCATTTTCTATCTCTTGTACCTTGTTTCCATGGTTCGATACTCTTCCAAATGATCCCTTATCCTTAGTTTCATTTTCTTGAATGACTCTAGTTGAAAGACCATATAAATGTAATCTCTTGTTAAGAGGATAAACTGCGAGCCACCATGAGAATGTATTGACCTTGTTTTAGGGTTATATTTTTTAGTTAACACCTTAATCGACTCTACATTAAAAAATACATTGGGCATCACGACCTTTTCTAAGTTCATGTTCCATGGGTTTGATACAAGTCTTTGCCTATCTATAAGATTTCTCTTTCATTTCTCATAGATAAATTTTCTTTTGTTGAATACACAACTTTTCATAATAAGTGTATTTTAATGTATATACAATATCATTTCCAACTACTCCATATGAAGCTTGGAAACAATTTTAAATACAACAATCAATATGGATCAACTAATTCATACTTTTATTTGATTTAGAATACAACCAATATAGTATAGATACTCTAATGAAGATGGTATATCTTCTAGATGTTTATAAAATTAAACTACATAAAAGAATGATAAGGAGTAGGTAGAAGTGCATAATTGTTGAAACTTCTTTTGTTTCTTGACTTGTTTTTATCAACTTTGGGCTTCTTGAGCTATCAAACTATTTATATTGATTATTCTTCTTTTTGTGTATTGAATCATAAAAAGGATCTTGAATTAAGTAATAATGTAAATTTGGTTATGTTCAAGTCCACAATATTTGAATGATTGTCTACCAGCTCCTCATGCATGATAATTGCATTATAAGAAAAACAAAAGTGGTATTTGATGAAATGCATGCTATCGATATATTACTATAATGATATATAAACAGGTCACAGCCTCTCTGTGGAGTCCATACATCTCTAAGGTTTTTATGTTTATCTTCGAATTTCTCACATGAGGGGATCAATTGGGTCATCCTCCTGGACTTCAACTAAGAACTAGGACATTGTTCAATTAGATCTTGATTTAATGGCCTAGTCTCGATTTTATGCCTTTTTACTTTCAATTTCTCTGGTGTTCTTTCCATGTTTAACACCCTATCTTCATTGTACTTCAAAAAAGCTTTGATAAAATATCTTCAACTGGGCCTTGAATATTTACTTGGATCAATGTCATCATTTATGAACTGCTCACTATCACCCAACCCTACATCCTTGATTTTCAGCTAGAATTCATTTGATATTTCAAGATCTTATGAGTAAGATATATCAAGATTTAGCACACTTCCACCAACTTTGGTTCATAAATGACACTCACTCCACTGTTCTAATTGATAGTATCATTAATATCACTTATCTTTTCGACAACCACACTAGTCATGTCAACGAGGTGAGAAATCATTTTTCCATGTCGAAGAGACTTTGGTCACACTATCACTGATATCTTGTCGTCCCTTCGATATGTTTTCATCTTTGATTCCTTTGTAGAATGTCAAAGAGACATTTGGATGTTTCTCTTCGACACCATAGTATTTTTGATAACTTCACTTTGGGATTCCATTGCTTTTCCTTCTTTCCATCTTCATTTTTAGTGAGACTCATGACAATCTACCTTTGATAAGCCTATGCCTATTTGAAATACCAATATTCTTTCTTTTATTGGTGCTTCAGAGAGACCCTTAGTTATGTCCTCCTAATGCAAGTTTCTCTCTTCAATATCTCTTGTTTTTCATCTTTGATTTCAGAGTGTCGAAGAGATTTTCCATTACCTCTCTTCAATATACCATAGTCTCCTCAAAATTATTTCCTTACAACCACATTCTTGTTGTTGAAGAGACTTTCATGCATGTCTTCTCGGCACAATCCCGTCTCCTCAAAATTTCACTTTGAGTTGTTTTCGTGGTGTCGAAAAGACTTCCTCATTTCTTAGACCGATGCATTAATGTCTCTTCAAAATTGCTATTTTATTCGCCCAGTCCTAGATTCACCAGTTGTCCATCATTTATTATTTAATAATATCTTGATGTCTGAGAGATATTTTTTGTTTCTTGAATGATCCAACATCCTTAGAATATCAACGTTTTCTTTGTATTGTAATTCGTCAGAGAGACAAGGTGATTCCTCACTCCAAGATACCCAGGTCTCTTTGACATATTGCCTTTCAACCTATCAAAGAGACATCTGAATATATCACTTTGAAGCATTGTGGTCTCACTGATATTTTGTGTTGGCTTTATTATAAAAAATTTAGGGATACTTCCATGAAACTCTCCTCGAGATGGCATTGTCTTGGAAAAATTAATTCCTAGTAATGGACTTAAGGAAATGACTATGGGGAGTGTGATTTTGAATAATATCAATTTTTACTAGAGTAGGTTAGGGAGACTATGGTTGTAGTATTTTAAGCTTATTTACATAGTAATGATAATTTTGAGGATGGATGCATATGGTGTAAAATAAAGTGGTCATATTGAGGTGGCTAAAATTGATGAAATTTTGGGGTTGAATTTTGGTTCCAACAGTGGCTCTAATTGGGGATGAATGGTCATGAGGTCATTACAAGAATTTAAAGCTACTTTGGGATGAAAACCATGGGTGAGGTGGTAAAGAAAAAGGAAAAAGGGGGTCCCAAAAATACTATGAATGGAATAAAATTTATTTTAAGAAAATAAATGTTTCAAGAATTTTCCATGCATTAGAAATTCTTGACTTTCTCTTGCCATGTTTTGCAAATAGTATGAGTCTTCCCCACACTTTTCAGTGTGCTTTCATTTCTCCTAGCCCCTAGCATTCCACATGAGAAACATATCCCCTATTTGAAACTTTCTTTCTTTTTCTCTCTTATCAATTAGGTACTTCATTTGTGAGTACTACTTTTGATTGTGCTCATGTGCTATATTCTTGACTTCATCCAATTCTACTAATTGTTCCATTCTATCCTCAATAGGTTATGAGATGTCTAAGTATTCCTGCAATATGAACTTCTATAAAATTAAAAGGTTTAGTAAAGGCATCTTAGCTTGGGTCCCATATACCAGCTCAAAGGGAGACTTTCTGATAGCCTTCTTTATTGTGATCTTGTCTACCCAAACTACTAGTCTCAACTTAGAGTCCCATGCCTTCTTATAAGTTTCCAACATTCTCTTGATTATCTTCATAATTATTTTAATGTTGGACTAATCCTATCCATTTTCTTGGTGGTTATATGGGGAAGCATATTAAATTGTTATACCATATCATTCATAGAACCTTTTGAATTCCTCTGATCTAAAACCCATACCATTTTCTGTTACCAGCCTTACAGGTACTCCAAATTTGGTTATGATGTTTTCCAACAAAAAAATTATTACAACCTTACTAGTAGCCTACTTTTTTGGTATGGCTTATATCCATTTTTTAAAGTAGGTAGTAGCTACTAGGATCCACTTGTGCCCACTACTAGATTTATCTACAATTTCACCTATAAAATCAATTTCCCATTGGTGGAATGCGGCTTCCACCTACATAGGTCTTAATGGAAATAATCCTTGATATTGCAATTTACTAGAGAACCTCTGACATGCTTCACACTTTCTTACATAACTATATGCATCATTAAAAAATCTAGGCCAATAATATCTAGCTCTTAGTATCTTATGTGTTGTAGTCTTCACTGAAAAATTTCCTCCACATACATGATCATGCATTTCCTTCATGACACATTTTTCTTGTGTTTAATCTAGATATAACAAAAACACACCATATTTGTTCTTCCAATACAAATATCCATTCATGAAGATATATCTTGATGCATGAAGCTTCAATGTACTCCTTTGGTTATTATTCAATCCTTCTAGATATTTCAGGTGTTTAAGATAGTATGTAATATATGTGTACCATTTTGTTTTTTCTATGCTTGATACCCAAGTTTCTTCCCCTTTTGTAGTGAAAATCTATGTAGCTTCTAGGTTTGATTCATCCATTAACCTTGCTAGTCCCCACCCCATCACTAATTTATTAATTTGGATGCTGATGTTGAATTTCTCGATACGATCAATCCAACGACACCTTCTTCTAGTCACCTCCATTTGTGAGAAAACATCTTTCAACACAACATTTGGTACATAGGAAATTACTTCTGCCCCCACTAAATAATGCCTAAATTCCTTAACTACTTTTAGTAGGTCGTAAGAATGCTTCTCAGTGATGTCATATTTCAATTCTACTCCTTGTAAGGACTTATTAAAAAATGAAATAGGTTGTTCATGTACATCACTATTCTTTTGTAACATCACGACTGCTATGGTTTGGAATGATGCAAAGGAGAATATCTGGAAGGGCTTGTCAAATTCTAGGGATTTTAGTATAGGTGCTTCCTTGATAGCTCTTTTGATTGAAACAAAAGAATCAATTGTTTCCTCTATCCAATCAATTTTGCATAATTTTTTAGCATCTTAGATATTGGTTTCACAATTTCTGCAAAGTTTGAAATAAATCTCTGAACAAAGTTGATCTGTCTAAAGAAGGACTAGATAGCTTTCACACTCTTAGGGATGGGTATTTTTCAATAGCTTCCACCCTTTTTGGATCGATTCGTAATCCATCCTTTGAGATAATGTTCCCTAATAATTTTTCGTCTGTGACAACATGGCACTTTTTTGGGTTTAAGGAGATGTCCTATTCTAGTGCTCTAATGAAGATCTTTTCCAAATGTGCACAATGATCTTCACCTTTCTTAGAATGTGTTGCAGGTTCATCCTGATATACCACCATTATTGCATTGATCAAGTCTGAAAAGGCCACATCCATGGCCCTTTGTAATGTTGCTCCAACATTGGTAAGACCAAAACACATTCTTACATAGACATATGTTCCCCAAGGTGCAGTAAAAGTAGTTTTATACTACTCTAACTCCTTGAATTTTACCTATTTATATCTTGAGAAACCATCCATCATGGAAATGAACTCACATTTAGTCACTCTCTACAACATCGCCTCCATGTTTGGTAGAGGGTAATTATCTTTAAGTGATGCCATATATAGGTTTCTAAAGTCCACACAAAGTCTTATATCTCCATTCTTCTTTCTCATAGGTACCAAATTAGATACGCAAGAGGAGTGCATGATCGGTTTAATGATACCTCCATCCCTTAACTTCATAATCTCTTCCTACATTTTTGGTGCCAGAGTAGGTTTTATGGGTCATTTTTCTTGAAAGGTTTAACATCAGGATTTAATGGAATCTCATGTTGAAAGAGATCCTCTCTATATGCTTTGAGGTCATCATATGACTAGGAAAAAACATGCTTATATTTATGGAGTAGGGTTATAAGCATTTCTCTTACTTTGCGACTGATCTTCTTGCCAATGTATACTTTCTTGGGGGAAAGTTTTGTTCCAAGGTTAATTTCTTCAACATCATCCTTTTTAATAGGTGTAGACTTTAGATTGAACCTATCATATCTATTAAATACCCTTTCTAATGCCATAAGTCCTTTTTGGATTTTTTTCATTTTTAGTTGTACCAGTTCTTGCCCAAAGACTATTTCTTTTCCATCCACCTTTTCTACAAATGCATTAAATTCTATCTCCTGGGACTCATATTGATCAATACAGTGGAGGAACTTGATCAGATCTTCATCATCATTGAATACCTTCCAGTTCTATATATTATCTAGGATGGTCGGTCTTGCTTTGAATTCAACCTCAACAATTCCTTCTAGTGTAATATCATCTTGTTTGAGAGCCATGTTAGCTAAGAAATCAACCACTATGTTTTTAGACCTTTCAATCCAGTCTATTGAGAATGCATCGAGTAATTCAATGGAGTCCCAAAATGCATTTTTGTATTGTTTTAATCTCTTATTTTTGACAAGTACTTGTCTCTGACTTGAGAGACAATCAGCTTAGAATCTCCAAAAAATTATAACAACTTAACCCCATGCCTCATAGAAATGTTCAAGCCTAGCAACAATGCTTCATATTCAGCTTTATTGTTGGTACATTCAAATGTCTATAGGAAAGAATATTTAAATGTCTTTCTAGAGGGTGAAATGAACACTATCCAAGCTTCATTTCCATTTTTACTGCATGCCCCATCAAAATACATATTCCATACACTAGTATCAACATGTTGGTATTCTCTACTGATCGGTTCTGTGTTTTACAATTCTGGTTGTGATTTTACAATCCTAAAATAACCAAGGTCTACATCATAAAAACAATTTATCTGGTTATGATCAAAATGTTCTATGACATGTTCTGATCTAGGTTCTCTATATAACTTTACTTCTCTCCCATTCACTGGTATGATGGCATATGATAGGTCTAACTGGACATTACCACCTACTACTGAAGTCCATTATTTAGATAACAACATTCCATAATAAGGAGGAGTATCCACCACAGTGATTTTTATCCTATATGTTCTAATTCCATATCCCATATCACTTCAACCATTGGGACTGACCTATTATCCATGGTGTATAATTTTCCATAAGTAGTTTTCACCCATAAACATAGTTCCTTCATGACAGCCATAGGCATGATGTTGATTGCTGCCCCTGAGTCAATCATGTAGTTTTTCACTAGTTTTTTATTGATCAATAGGGTAGTGTAGAATGGTTCCACTTGAGAGGGATTATTTGTAAGAGTGTCACCCAAGTAAACCTCTGGTGTTTTGGTGGTTTCTTGTTCTATAGGTTTAACCTTGCTACTCTTGTCCTTGTTTTGATTCTATTATTTGTGAGATGTGTTGGAAATTAACTTGAGGGAAGTATCCTTGTACTCATCTATCTTCATCATCTCCATTAATGGCACTGTCATCTTGATTTGGGTTAGTGCTTGGGAAATATCAAAGGAGGTGGCAGTCATCATTTTATCTACCCTTTCTAGTTGATAACTTTATTATCTTTAGTACAAGGTTTATTATCATCCTTCATTTTTTTTATTCAATTTTTGTATTTTATTTTGGTATATCCCTTTGAATTTTTCCTTTCTCCCCTTTATTCTAGTTACTTAGGTCATTTTCTTTCTTCTTCTATTCTTTTATGAACACACTCCTAGATGTCCCTTGTTTTTCATCTAAGGGTCTACTTATTAGATTGTAACCTTTTCTTTTAGATGCCACCACAAATTTTGCTGCAATTACCCTCTTTTCTTCCTCTATTGGTGTTCTCAATTGGAACTATGGTGTTGTATGATATTATACGTAGTCTCTTTTTTATCTTCTTTTGGATTAGATAACACTTCTTATCCCATATTAACATTATACCTCTGATTAATAACATCATACTCATACCCTTCCTTAGAAGATGAGTATCCATCATTAGTTGGATGAGGGCCCCATCCCAACATATTTATGGTATGATCATCTTTATCTTGTTCTTGGGACCATTCATTTTCTTTTAAGGTTTGAGCCACTACGCACTATTTTGGCACATGTAGCCTATCACATGCCAAACACCATGGTTTATTTTCCACCACATTTGATCCATGTTTTTTCAAAGGATCCAGTGTATCTTTCTAGTTCTGTTGATGATGGTTATCAACCAACCTCCCATATTTCCAATTGGTGTTGTATGGCATGCCATGCAATCTTAGTCTTTCATTTCCTATATTGGTTTTCTTGCCTACTTTGGTAGTTGTTGGGATTTTGTGGGATTCTAATGTTATCTCTTTTACCAATCATGCTTGTGGCTTTTGTATTATTCTCAATATTTATAGAAACTTTTTGGGCATTTGCTAGGGTATGAGGAAATTTTTTTCTAAGCTCATATCCTGTTTTTGGGTCAAATGCTTTTAAATAAATGAATAGAGCCACAAATTTAGTTAGTTTAGACCCATGTGGTATTATATTATTTATTTTAGAGAATCTTTGATTGAAATCAAAACATATTAATTTTGATGTTTTTGGATACTCATTAATTCATGTAGGGTGAACTCTGGGGCACAATGATTTCCATATTTTTCTATGAATTGGTTCTTAAAATATGCTGAGGAGGTGATTGAGGCGTCAGGTAGGGTGCTAAACCAATCTTTGGCTTCTTCGATCAAGGACATCATAAATAGCCTCATGAGAACTTCTTCACATTCTATACCAAGATCTTGTACAAATGCATTAAAATTTCTTATGTATTCCTCAGCTGTGATTGCATTATTCCTTGAGAACTTAGGGACTGTATTCCTTAGATCACTACCAATTGGGTTTGGGCATGGTGGATGTCCAAATAAGTCCAATTGTCTATACAAATTTTCATTTGGGAGTCCTTGTGAATAAGGATTCTGGTTAGGCTGGTTGGGGAAATATTGAAACCCATGTTGAGGTTGATGCACACTTTGATAGATGTTTTGGTGGGAGTATGTATTGCTATTCATATTTGGATGAGGTACATAATGCTGGTGGGATGGGACATATTGTTGGCTAGGAGGTGGGTAAAAAAATTTCATGGATTGTGAAATGGTACTAGTATTCAATGGTTGTGAGGTTTATTGTATGACATTATGGTGCACATAATGGTTGGGATTCCTAGTTGTATTGCAAGGTGTTTTGAAGTACTTGGAATGCTTGTATTTTTAGATAATCCCTATGAATTGGTGGGGTTGACATTACCTCCTTGCTTATGGGGAGGTATATACTTTGGTCCTTTTTTTTATGATCAGATTCTGATCTGCAGCAACTGCTAAGATGACTCTTCTCTTTCTTTTGTCAAATTTTGCCTCCTGAGTTCTTCCTTCATTATGTCTACATCTTGTTCCAACTCTTGATTGGTCATATTGGTTGTGGTAGTTTGACCAACATGATTTTCAGTAGGGTTATAATGATCCATGAGTCCACATTGGGATTCCTCTACCTACTATAATGACATCTTGTAGTCATATTCCTTTTGGTTTCCAATATTATCCTCTTCCATACGTGCATCAAATTCACACATTTGTTTAGGTTTAGGTTTAAAGTGGAGAATACTACTAGTCAGATTTTTCTAATTAGGGGACATTGGTTGGTATCCTTCACCATTGAGAAAATGACTATTATGGACTATGAAGGGTTTCCCTAATGTATTGCCTATTATATCTAGCGGATTAGATACTATTTAATTATTATTTGATCCAACCCTTGAAGGGAGAGATACATGTTTATCTATCCACCTACCATTGTTCTTCTTCGGACTTCCTTTGTGCAATGATCTTCTACCATCCATTTTGGGTGATATGGTAATTCTTTGATGTCTATGATCTAATCTCTCTGATCTGATGTTCAACTTATCAGTCATGCAATAATTTCAAATATTTTGAATAGAGTTGCCACTTGCTTTGCTCAAAGAAGGAAATGTGAAGATCTTGATGTCGTGCTTATTGATTATCCCAACGTAGTCACTTTAAATGAAGGTGTAAATATATGGACTAGGGTTTCTAATTTAGAAATGGAACCAAAAGGTGAATGAATCTATAAGGTAGGTTGGTCTGCTACTAGATTGTCTCTGCTTGATCCCTAGCAGAGTCACCAATCTGTTAGGTATCAAAAATGTAGGTTGTAAATCCTAAGAGGATGTTAGGCTCTACGATCAAACTTACAATGTTTTTGAACTAATGAATAGAGTTAATCTATTATGGTTGATGACCCTCTACACTTCAGGCTCTGCTAAACCTAGGTAGGTAGATCTTAATAATTGAAGCATATTTGAGCAAGATGTGTGACTTAATAAGGTTTTGAGTATCTACTGACAATGGTATGAAATGTGGAATAGACGAGGGTTTATTTACTACTCCTACTCCTAATGTTGAAACTTAAATGTCAAGGTATAATTAAGATTTTATGGGGTTTACAATGAGATGGGTAAGATCAGTGCCTACTACTATTGGGTTTATGGAGTCAAGAGGTAAATGATGTATGACCTACTTACTAGATACGATTCAGACTATTTGGAACTTGTAATTTTTTACCTTGTGTAAATATGCAAGGATGTAATTTTAGATGCTTCTTATAGATCCAAGCGGTTCTTATCAGGTTATTGTGATTAATCAATAGGGAATATTAATCCTTTTAGAGGACTTAGCCAATTAAACCACACATAAACAACAAATGTGCTCTAACTAATCAAAATAGATTTTTGATTTGAATAATAGGATAAAATCAAGTTGGAGACAATATTGTTGTGCCCTCAGCACACATGCCTCGTTCAGAACGGGGACCCTCTCTTTCCTTCGCCCTGTCAGGTCATTTTGTTGTTGCCTCATTTTCCATACCCCTTGTTTGGTGTTCAAAATGGTCGATGAGCCTTAAGGAAGTCATCTTGAGTTGACCATGTTTCCCCCCCCTCAAATTTTCTAAGTCCTAGATCCTTGTAGGATCTTGTTGGCTATTTTCCTTGGCATTACTAAGTTAGCATCCATGGGGCTCATCAGCCCTACCTTGGTAGGTTTCTCCTCTCAAATTTTTGTCACCTCAACACCACCCAAATGGATTTCATCTGGAAGCTATCTGCCCATTGGGTTCTGGAGTTATCTTCAACATTAGTTCATCACCAAACTTTTGGGTGGCCGTCAGTACGCTTCCGCCTGCCCATCAGAATTCGAGTAGCCCGTCACCATCCAACTGCCCCATAGACTCTGCCCCTTGTGCGGTCACTTTTGAAAATATGATAGATCACCAACTCTCTGACCCATCATACCTACATTAAATAGGTGCCTGAAATGCACTTAAGTCTATAAATAGTAGACAATGAAAGGTCATTTTCACCTACCAGTTGTTCAGAAGTGAGTCAGAGCCCTCTAAAAATGTCGCCTTCATGCCTAACGAGTTTTGCTGATGCTTCAAAGCATTTGATAGTTAATTGTTCAATGAACTTCATCAGGTTTTAGAGGTAGGTTTTCCTCCGGGCCCCCCATTTTGAGATTTCATTGATTTATATATGAAATTGATAAATTTAAGGAGGGAAATGTTGGAAATTAACTAAACGGATCAAGGCGCACAAAACCCATAAATTAAAATCTTGGTAAACTCCAAATCTACCTCACATTCTGGTGGTGGAACTCGCCCTCTCCATGGTTATTTGTCAGCCAGAGCATTCATGCTCTGCGGGCCGACACCATAGTCATGGTCGTCAACATCTTTTAAAAACATGCTAAAACTTAAAACGACAATATCTGATCCTAGATCTGCCCTCATGGGAGGCTCCCTCCACTTGGCCACCTTAAACTTGGTTCAAACTCCTAAAGTCTAAATGAAGAGATCTTTGCGCATACTTGAGTCCGAATTCATGGGTTTTCGCTGAAAAAATGCCTTTCAAACTTTGTCGTTCCAAATGGTAACCCAACCATGACTTCCTAGTGCATGGACCCCACCCTATTGGTTACCCATTAGATGTAAATTCACAAAAATGATTTTGGGCTCGATGCAGGTTCCTCCCAACAGACTTCAACTTGTAGAGTTCCATCTGATGGAGATCTAACCTCCGTCATTTCAAATGGATTTTATGGCCCATCCTTCTGTCTGTCAAACTCTGCCCTTGTCTTCGACGATCGAGGCAAAGAACAATAATATAAGAATTTGGGCCATCCTCTGTGGACTTTTTTTGACATTTTTTCAATGCATAAATGACTATTCGGAATGGCAGAAACCTCATGTCTCCTCGGTCGTCAAGTCCTGACCTCACCCTTGCCGGCCATTTCCCATTGTGCCTAAAGTGACCAAGTTCAAACTTATTTGTGGGCTAAACCCAAAGGACTTTCATCCATGGACTATCGTAGTCCATCCACCATTCTGAACGACCTTTTCCTGCTGACCTTGTGCACTGTGGATCCAGAGCCCACCATGTTTTTCCAAGCTCAAAAGCCAAAATATTCAAAATGATAAGCCCTCTATGGACCATCTACTTCGGGTCATCGCTACCAGAACTCTGTCCCATCCTCGCCATGCTCATATGGAAGATTGCTTTTGTCCTCCCATGACTCAAAACCTGACATCACCCCGGCCACAAAAATTTCAAATGACAAACACAAGGTAAACAACCTTGTCTCCATCCGGACCCGATTTCGTGGGTTTCCTTCACCGGAACTCCATCTGACCTCCACTGTTTCTAATGGAAATTAGCTAACAGCCTTCTGAATCCTCAGACCCAAAGTTCCTAAATGACAAATGAATAATGCCATCACCCTCCAGAGCCACGAATCTCGCTCGTTGGAACGCTGCCCTCGGGATGTCATCTTCCTAGAGCCATTCCCAGTGGAAAATATCTAATGACCAAGTCTCCTCATGATTTTGATTGCCCAAAAGAGAATCCAAATTCCCTCCAATCACCAAATTGACCTTGATTCACATCTTGAATTAGGGCACTCTCCTCAATGGACCCTTCAAATTGATCAAATATGAAGGTGGGCCAAGATAGGCAGGTCATCGTGCCCTAAATGTTTTCCCTCCTACAAATCCTCCAAAACAACCAACATCCTATGGAAGTTCGGTCCCCTAAGCCTGAATTGTTCAAACTCCCTCCTACAAAGTAATGATGATAGACTAAGGGATATGTTAGGATTATGAAATGATAATTTATCCAATCTAACATTGTTTTGCAATATTTTGGCTAACATCCACGTATTTTATGCTTGAATCACTTACTACTCCTTTTTTTGTAGATATATGGAACTAGTTGCCGGATCCTTGGGGGCAATCGCAAAAAAGGAAAGAAAATCACAAAATCACCTCGGGGCAAGGAGGACAAAGACCAGATGAAGTAAAAGTTTCAAGGGGAGCCCCTTAATTCCAAGGTCCTCATAGAATGGAAGGAGATCTTAGATACTAACCTGGAAAACATAGACATAGATGAATTCAAACAAAGGGTTAGACTCAATCCCAAGACATAAAATGCCAAGAAAATTAGAAGTAGTGGATTGGCTAAGGCTACAGGATTCCCGCCAGCCCTCATTGCTGTCAAGCTTGTAATGTCCTGCAAAGATGCATACCAGGAAGATACCAGAACAATAGTGGACAAGGATGGACACATATTGGTTGACTTGTCCACCAAGTCAATAGGGAAAACCTTTCGCATCCCTACCTTCAGTGAGATGGAGAAAAATTCCAACGAGTATGACAAAAAGATGTGGGATGAAGATCCCCTCAAATGAAGGAGGCTCATCAACTAATATTGGTTGAAAGATAAGGGGCAGGGCCAATAAAGTGCCCCATGAACTCTTTCGGAGTGAATTTTTCAAAGATTACCACAACTTGGTAACTCTTTTGAGTAGATTCATGGGCCTTCCTACCTTGGCTTACTTCCAAGAGTGGATGTTTTATTTCATTGAGGAAATCATCTAGGGGGACACATGTTTCTACTGGGCTGGAATGTTCAGTGACTGCCTACACGAGCAATTTGTGGCAGTGAGGAAAACTTCAAATTTTTACACGACATCATACCTTATATACTTGCTTGTTGACCATACCCAATATAGGGGTTTATTTGCAACACCAAACCCAGATCCACAAATGGTATTGAAGGTGTATGAAAAGTACCCTCAATTACAGTACAAAGATTTCAAGAGGGATTATTGTAGAGTTAATGATGCCTTCATAGGCTACATCATTAGATTGCTTGGAGGTGACACCAAAAGGAGAGTCTCGCATAGTTCCCATGCTTTCATTTGTTGGTTCGCTTTCTTGTTCATACAATTTCCAAAATTCAGATACATCTGAGTTGAAGGATTCTCTAATAAACCATACAAGTTTCCCCAACACCCAAATGATCAGATAGTACTGCTTGAACTCTCATGGTAGCTGCGAAATGCACATGCCCTCTTCAGGAACAAGTATAAGGTGGGGATTCCTTATCCCCTTTCCTTGAGTCAGGGGTAGTATGAACTCCACACCTCTCAATGTGTAGATTATTCAAAAAAGGAGCTCGCAGAGTATCACCTCAAATTCCATACTACCCAGCCATAGATGGATCCCTATGGTAAATTGAAGAAGATGGTTGTGGCTGAATATGCCCACCTACATAATGCTGAAGAATTTTGGTCCAATTTCAAGGATGACAAGGAAACGCGTATGTGGAAGTACATGTGCATGATGGCCTACTTCATCAAGGTGGTCAAGTTGTTTCTTGTGCCAGAGAAAGTGGTTGAAGAAGAGAGCACAGTAATGGACCCGAGATATAATTTCGTCACCAACCTACCACTACTCATGATAGATTGGAATGAAGTGGAGGTCAATGACCTTGATATTATCACAAAGCCTGTCAAGGCAAGAACCAAGAAATGGATTGATGGGAAAATTTCTCAATTGAAGCTGTATGGAGTAGAGCTAACATTTGTAAAACCCAAGCATCCACATGAGGGTGAAGTGGATAGTGCTGCTACCGATGTCACCTTGATAGGAGAGACCTCAACATCTCCCCCAAACACAAGATCAAAGAAGAGAAAGGATGCGGCTGGAAATCATCCTAAATCTAAGGAGTCTCTGAGGAAGACTTCAAAAGTTGGAACCTCATATAAGTCAAAGAAGTCAGGAAATTTCACGAGAATGCCCACTATTCAAGAGGAACTCCTCCACAAGGGAGAGGAGCAACCAAAGTCCCCACCTAGCACACTCACTTCCATAGCTGCAATTGTTTCTACTATTGTCTTACCTCACCTATCTCACAAATAGTAGTCGCCACCTCTTTGCCTGCAGTGGACATCTCATTCCACCTTGCCTTCACCTCTCCTATGGCCCAAATTATAACTATAAACTCCTCTTTTGCTAATACTTCCCTACTCTCTTCCTCATATATGTCCCCATCACTATCCCTTCTGACTGTCGTTGCAATGACCATAGTGCCTACCCTCACCCTTCCAAAAGAATTCACTAAATATATGCAAAACATACCCTCTGAGTTTTCTAGGATGTTTGTGAACCCTTCAATGCAAGTCGCTTTAGCTAATGCCATTACTAGTCTTCCTATCCTTCCTCCTCCTACTAAGCCTCCCTCGATGGAGGCTACCATGATTTTTTTTGAAGAGTTGGACAGTCAACAGAGGGAAGCAAACAAGAAATTGGAGGAAGAAGCAAATGACTACCATGGGAATCCTATATACTAGCACCTTTTTATTGATGAAGTTATCCATGAGGATGAGAAAGAAGATTCCTTTGATGAGGAGAATGAAGAACTAGGAACTAAGTATATTATGGAAACTATTGATCCAGAGATTGAGGAGGAGTTGTCTTAGCAACTCAGGGATATTGGGGAAGAGACTGAGAGGCAGCCTACCATAAAAGAAAGAAGTATTGATGAAGAAATAGAGGACACCAAACCTTCAATAGGAGAGAAAAATCAAAGCCCGAATCAGGATGAAGAGATGCCTCCTCCAAAGGAAGAGAAAGAAAATAATGAAGAGGACCAGCTTGAGGAGGAGGTTGAAATGAGAAGAAGCCCAAAATCTAAGCATTATGAGGAACACGGGCATGAGCAAGAAGAAAAATAAAAGATTTTTGAAAAGGAGTACAGCCCCAAGAAACATATGGTTTAGTCCCCAAAAAAGGTGAGAGTAGTCATCTAGGACTCAGATGAAGAAGGGGATAGGCCAAAACAAGAGACCTTGAGCGACAAAACATTGCAAATGTAGTGCACCCATGAGGAAGAGGGTGATCACGAATCACCAAAAGAGAAAACTCAAATTCTCTATTGGCTGAAGAATCAATTGGAAAAGAAAATTCCGACCCCAATGGATCCTAAGTCAAGGTTGGAGGCCATCTTGGCTTGAGCATATGTCAGCACCAAGAAGAAAAAGAAGTCGAAGGTTAGATCTGAGCTGACCATGGATGCTTCTGGATCAAGGACGGTACAAATTTCCACCCCGGTAGTGGGTGAGGAAGGGGTGAGCTATAATATCTCTACCGTCAACCTTGGGAAAAGGATGAGGAAACAAAAGATTGATCATCTCCAAGGATCTGTCGCCACTATTGTGCAACAGATGAATAAGGATAAGACCTATAAGAAGGAGTTCAAAGCACATGTGGCAAATCTAACAATGTATCTATAGCAATGGTCTTCAAATAATGAACTTCCCACAACATCATAGGATCCCTCATTGCTGCTATTAGAGGAGCATATCAATAAATTGGAGAAAAGAAAGAGCTAGACCAAAGCTACTGAGGATTGGTTATGGCAAGTCCTTTATAATGGGAATATGCACATTGGATGTGCTGTTAGGACAAGAAATAAGTTTTTGGATGTGTGTAAGTATCTTGAAGATATAAGGAAGATCTGCACTGACTTTCCAAAAATATACAGGATCACATATCCCAAAATTGAGGAAACCCTCAAGTTTCCTAGAAAAATAGTGAAGAAAGAGCTTGAGATGGGGTGATCCCACAAAGCTGGTTTACAATTTCTGAGAGGAACTAATTTGTGCTGAAATCACATATTTTTAGAAAATATAATGATTTAAGCCTTTAAAAGTTCCATTCTAAGGATTCTAATTGAAGAGGGTTTTATCAAACCACCTTAGATCAAACCCCCTTGGATAGAACCTCACTAGTTTTAAACCATACCTATAAATGAGTCTCCTTTACACCTATCAAAATGTTGATAAAAAATCACTTTTGAGTTACCTTTTGGGGGATCAAATGAATTCATTTAATTTTTTTTTTAAATGATTATGGTAGTCCGCAAAATGAGCTATCCCACGAATATAATTTTAATATGTTTTGGTTTTATTATGTATGTGTTTTTTTAGTTTTATTAAACATAGGTTTTTCACCGAAAATCAAGCTCTCTGTTTTGCACATGTGGAAAAATAGAAAATTATCAAAATAATTTTTTTAAAAATATTTTTGTGTTGGGCATTGATGTTCCTTATCCATTAAATGAAATAAAATTGAATTTCAATACATACAGAAAAATTTATGTTGTATACAGTCCGCCTATGTATGAATTGCAATTGGTTTGACTTTGAAACTTTATTAAGGAAAAAATATTCAATAAAAAACTATGAGACCAAATGAAAGTGCTAGATATCATAATTACAAATCTAAATTCAAAAAAATTAGAATTTTATCCTTCATACAAAAAAAGTTATGTTGTATACGGTGAGCGTCACTTTTTAAAAATGTTGTTTTATGAAAAAAACCAGTTTTCGTGGGAGATGGAAAAAGAAGTGCAATCTTATTCCAAAAAAATTGAAAAAAATATTTTTAGAATCTACAAAGAAAATGTAATGAGACTCTAGTTTGCATCATCTTCAAATTCTTCACGGTTTAGCCGCTATAGGTGCCCGAATGTGAAGATTTAGTTAAAAATAATAATTTCAGTGTCGAGTTTGGCCAAAAATTGTGATTGACGATGAGTTTCTCACTGTGTAGCTGCAGACAAAAGGGAAAATAACAATCTGCTAAAAGACAAAAGAGCTACAATGTTGTCACAAAAGGCAAAATAGGCAAAGAGATAAAGATGTATTTTAAATTGCTATATATTTGGGGGTAGGTGAAACCCTAGTGTAATGTGAATCTTGGCCACATAATGAGATTAAATCTTGGCCACTCATTTTTCTTTTCAAAAACTATAAATAGGGATCTCCTCCTCTCATTTTGAGAGAGTTGAGTTGTTGTAAAGGCATGTTGCAGAAATTTTAATAGAAGTTCATTGGCTTTTGGTGGACTCTTGAGTTTCTATTGCATGTTACATGGTTCATCTCCCATAATTATCTGATTTAGAAAGATTTACTTTGTTGTTTTGAATGTTTTAGGTTGCTTTGGTAGATTAGTTGATGTTGTCCAATGATTGTGTAGTATTTTGCTATGCTGATGCCTTTCTTGTCCATACTTTTTGCTATTTACTGATGGTAGATAACAGTATAAAGTTAGTTTGGGCATAAACTAAAAGCTGCTCCAAACTTCTATCTTTTGTTCATGCACGTTTATGGTGAATGAATGATTGAATATTTGCAGTCCTTAAAATATTGCACGAGTTTCATGATAATGTGAGTTAATCTGGTTAAGTGAATTTATTTTAAGGAAGTTGTCTATAGTAGAACCCTCAATGATCACTGTTCATTGCTAGTTTCAGATCTAGGAACCTCTTCCCTTCCCTGCCCTTTTCCTTTTTTAAAAATAAATAGCCTATGTTAAGGTTCATTGCACATTGTAAAGCCAAATCTCAAGATAAGATAGGAGTTTAAAGGTAGTTTTTTGAACCTGCAGCAAATTGAACACTAACTTCCCATCTCAGGAACTCCATCTTAAGATCCAAATTCCTTCTAGCCTAACTTCTATAAGGCTGACCTGTGATTACCAACAAAATCACATCAAATATCAATTGATAAATTCCATGCATGTCATGACCTGACACCTGAGAGACCTTGGGGTAGGATTTTGTAAGTTGTTTGCAGGTTTCTACCTTTCAAGAGAGGTGATGCACTTATGCATTACATGTTTTGAGAAAGTGTGTAAAAAAAGCACATCAACAAGTATGATAATTTTAGAAATTATATGACTCTTCTTATCAATCCAAATAGCACTCCCAAATTACTGTGATCTTATTAAAAGGATATTTAATTATTTGAAAAAAACCAATCAATGAAACCACACTAGAACATCAAATGTGTTTGAAAAAATTGAGTTTTGACACATCAACCTAAATAATATGGAAGCAGTAAACTAGAGATAGTCAAATAATCAGATAATAACAACAAACAATCAACGCCAGTGTTGGGACATTAATTTAGTATCTTCGTCCATCTTTTATATTACTTAAAAATGATGAACATTATATATTAAAGTCTTCCTTCTATGGAAACTGTATACTTCTATTACTATTGTTGTAATGATAATCCTATTGTATATATTTTCTCAGACCTTAGTTTCCTATTTTATACATAGGAAGCTACAACCTTCAGGCCTTTTACAAAACGTCATGTTTGATAACAAAAATGTTAAAACTTAATTAAACATAAATATGAAATTTTAGAAATTTAAGTATATACACCACAATCTGTTAATCTTCAACAGGAACATGTGATCATTGAAGATCTATTCAACGTCCATGCTCTATGATAGTGCACCAAATACTATGAGACTTTGTTACCCTTTATTCCTCATTTGGTTCATGCAATAAATAGATTGACCTTTGATAAATGTTCAATATATCCCGATTTTGCATAAGTGTCTGCATTACTAATGATGTCTCTCATTGCATTCTCTAGATCAAAGATTCATCCCAATTGTATGTGTGTTTTTTCCAACACCTCCTCCTCATCATTGACTTCATCTAGGGCCATCGGTAGATAATTAGAGATCTCATATTTCCACACATCTTGATCCTTCATGAAGAAGTTTGGAGGGGACATACTTAATGGTTGATTTAATTCACTCGTTTATTGTTTAAATAAATTGTGGAAATGATCATGCATCTTCACCAACCCCTAGTACTCTTGAAGCATATGGTAACCACCACCCCCTTGGCTTTTATTTGTGCTTCTCCTTCTTCCATTCTATTGTTCAATATACCATGTTCTTGGAAACCTACAAATGTCTTACTATGAATAATCTAGACCTTGTTGACATTCTCAAACATCTTGGTGAATCTTTTGTAAACCAATTCTTATACCACCTTGAATGTATTACCTTTAGTTATTTATTTAATTAGTCCTATTTCTTTTAGATTATTTCATATTTCCACTTCCAATATGTAGTTTCAGACATTGCTTCAAGAACTTTCCTTTCACACTCCACTAGTGGTGAGTAAAGACTTGATGATGAAGGTAATCTATCCTTGTAATTGATTACATCTTGTTTCAATATTTCATTCTCAGCAGTCATCCCCTTGTTATCTCTAATTAGTTTCTCAATTTCGGCCTTAGTGAACTTAGAAACATTTACATTTAGTTCAACTATCTCAATAGGGTTTTTATGCCCTATTCTTTGTACTAGAAGGTGACCAAAGACCTAATCAATATTATCAATAAGAGAAGGCCTCTTTCCTAGTGGGTAAAGGGCCCAAATCTGTAAAGTGGTATTGTTAGGCTTATACCCTAATCTAGTGTATCTTATTGTTAGTATTATACCCTAATCTAGTGTATATCTTATCAACTTCATCTTGAAGTTCTTTCAAGGAATCTACCTCTTGTTCAAGGCTAATCTCCTTTATCATTTCTCTTATAGTTCTTCCCTTGTATTCATAAATTAAGGCTTTAAATTCAAGAGTTTCGATAAATGCTTTGTCTGCAATGAACTCTTGGTGAACACAATGTCTTACATCATCAGATAGTTTTTTAGAAACCTCAAAGGTGACCAAACTTCTTTCTAGTGGTATTTCATATTGGGGAATGGTAGGAGCAGTAATTTGTGTAACCTCATTTTCTTCCTCAATGTCATCTTCAATAATGATAGGAGTGTCATCTAAGAAGATGACATCTGGAGTGGGTTGTGGTGACAAGTGACTCAAGGGATTTATGCTTTTACCTTGCCTTCTTGAATAGTATCCTCTAATTTTCTCAAAACCTACAAGTGGTACATCTTTGGTCAACTCTTTCTCATGCAAAAACAACTACTCAATTCTACCCATGGGATCCAATATTTCACAAAATGCATCTATGTATGATGGGTCATGGCCTTTTCTCCATGATTCTTCCATAAATATCCTATTGTACGTAGCCTTTCTCACCATTTATTGAGTCTCATCACAATTTCTAATAATATCATCTACGAAAAAAAAATGTTCATATCTCTGCAGTTTCTATGTCATCTTGGCATTATGAATTAAATGCTCAAAGTCGAACTTCTCCCTTTTACTTCCTAGTGGCATGCCATAATAATCTAGTTTTCTGCGAATTGAATCATACCCTTTCTCATAAATGGTGGTGAATTCATCAAAACATAGAGTAGAAGGCATAAGGGACTATCTTTCATAGCTCATGAGGTGCATATAATCTGAAAAGGCCAATTGTGTCACAATTTATAAGTACAATCCTGTTAGGAATTGTTCTCAGTAGAAGGAATGGAGCTGGCGCAAATCCATATACTCTTATTATAGTGCAATCATGAAATACATACTAGTCCCCCCAATCATGGTTTATTTTTCTTTCAGGGTTTTGCTCCTTTAGTCTAAGAAATCTTTGTATCTCTGGAGATAATTTGTAATCACAACTGTGGCCAAGCAATCTATACAAGGGTTTCGCAAAATGCTCCTCAAAATATAAACAGTGGGACCTCCAACATCTGCTATCCCATATAGAGTTCCACATTTGGATTGGTCTTATATTTCCATCGTCATCCAAATATTCCATCCTTAACTCATCTCCCCACATGCCCATTGATTTTCCTTCATACAACATCATATGCATGAGTAGGGAGTATTATCTAAAGTTGATAGCATCACTATTGTTTTTGATAGAAGCAAGTTAGGTATTAATGACCTTGAATAATTATTATGCATAATCATATGACCTATCATCTTGGCTCTGAAAATCTACTACTAAAACATTGGGACCTATGGCCATTACAGTAGGGGCATCTACTCCTAAGACCTGGCTAGCTGAGTAATAGGTATACTGATAGTACTCTTCAAATAAATTTACAGAGAATGGGGGTTTGTCATCACTAGAGTATCTTTTAAGTTGGTTTCCTACATCCCTAGGTCTATGTAAAGGTAATTTCCATCTCTTTTAGCTTGTTTCCATGGTTCGATACTCTTCCAAAAGATCCATTATCCTTAGTTTTATTTTCTTGGATGTGTCTAGTTGAAAGACCGTAGAAATGTAATCTCTTGTTATCAGGATAAACTATGAGTCATCATCAGAATGAATTGACCTTGTTTTAGGGTTATAGTTTTTAGTTAACACCTTAATAAACTCCACATTGACAAATTGATTGGGCATCACGAGCTTTGCTAAGTTTAGGTTCCATGGGTTTGATACAAGTCTGTGCCTGTATTTCTTACTATAATGATGTATAAATAGGTCGTAGCCTATCTGTGGAGTCGATACATCACCAAGGATTTTATGTTTATCTTCCAAATTCTCACATGAGGGGTTCAAATAGGCTATCCTCCTAGACTTTGTCCTAGAACTAGGACATTGATTTAATGGCCTAGTCTCAGTTTTCTACCTTTTTACTTTTGATTTCTCTAATGTTCTTTCCATGTTTAAAACCCTATCTTCACTATACTTTAAACAAGCTTTGATAAAATATCTTAAGTTGGGCCTCAAATACTTACTTGGATCAATATGATTATTTCAGAACTGCTCACTATCGCCCAACCCTGCATCCTCAATTTTAAGCTACAATTCATTTAAGATTTCAAGATCTTATGAGTCAGATATATCAAGATTTAGCACATGTCCAGCAACTCTGGTTCATAAATAACACTTGCATCACCTTTCTAATCAACAATATCATTAATACCAGTTATCTTTCCAATAGCCACACTAGTCATGTCAACGGGGTGAGAAATCATTTTTCCATCTCAAAGAGACTTTGATCATACTATCACCAATATCTTGTCCTCCCTTCGATATTTTTTCATCTTTGATTCCTTTGTTAAACCTATGTCTCTTTGACATACCATTATTATTTCTTTTATCAATGCTTTAGAGAGATCCTTAGTCATGTCCTCCCAATACAAGTTTCTCTCTGTGATATCTCTTGTTTTTCATCTCTCATTTTGGAGTGTCGAAGAGACTTTGCATTACCTCTCTTTTATATCCCATAGTCTTCTCGAAAGGATTTCCTTATGGCCGCATTCTTTTTGTCAAAGATAATTTTGTCTATTTCTTCTCAATAGAAGCTTGTCTCCTCGATATTTCACTCTCAGTTTTTTTTATGGTGTCAAAGAGACTTCCTCATTTCTTAGCCCGATGCATAAATGTCTCTTTGAAATTGCTACTATATTCACCTAGTCCTAGATTCACTAGTTGTCCATCATTTATTATTCAATAGACTCTTGATGTTTGAGAGATTTTTTTTATTTCCTGAATGCTAAAATTATTTAGCATTCTTAGAACATCAACATTTTCTCTATACTGTAATTCCTCAGAGAGACAAGGTGATTCTTCACTCCAAGATACCCAGGTCTCTTCGACATCTTATCTTTAATGTTGTCAAGGAGACATCTAAATATGTCACTTCAAAGCATGGTGGTCTCATCGATATTTGTTTTTGCTTTATTATTAATTTTTTGGGAAGACTGCCATTAAACTCTACTCAATATGGTTTTGTCTTGCCAAAATGAATTCCTAGTAATGGACTTAAGGCAACAACTATGGGGAGGGAAATTTTGAATGATAACAATTTTTACTAGAGCAGGTTAGGGAGAGTATGGTTGTAGTATTTTAAGCTTCTTTACATAGTAATGATAATTTTGAGGATGGATGCATATGGTGTACAATAAACTTGTCATATTGAGCTGGCTAAAATTGATGAAAGTTTGGGGTTGAGTTTTGGCTCCAACATATTGAAAAAGGTCACTAGCAAAAATAGAGGTAAGTTACCCTTCAAGTGTTTAAATTGTAGTAAGATAGGTCTTTATGCTTCAAAATGTCTAGCCAAAGTTTCAAATGACAAACATAAAGATCATAATAGGAAAATCTTTCAAGAAGATTTATTATGTTAAAGAAGAAAATGGTATATATGATGATGAGGAATTAGACTATTTGGATGAAGGAAGTGATGAGTGCCTGTTCATGGTTTGGAATGTTGGAACTAATTCTACTAACCTTGAAATATGTGTGAAGGAAATTGCTCTGGAAATTGGTCACAATATTAAAGGAACTATTTTGGCTGCCTTTCATGCAAAAGAGGAGAGAAATTATTGGGTAATTGATAGCAGATGCTCAAATCATGTGATAGGTGATAAGAGTAAGTCTATTAAACTTCTAAAAATGATGGTGGTTCTATTAAGCTTGGTTATGACACATCTAATAAGATTTTTGGAAAAGGTTCAATTAGTTTTGATGGAAAGCAAAAAAATGAATGATGCTATTTATTTCAAGGGTCTCTGGAATAATCTTCTCTATGTAGGACAAATGTGTAGTATAGAGGATACAATCTGGTGTTTCAAGATGATGGCTATGAAATTAGAAAAGGAAGCTCCAAAAATCTGGTTGCTGCAGGAATAAGGATAGAAGGGAATATTTATCATCTCAAAAGTGTTGATGGTAAGTGATTTATATCACAAATCAATGAAATTTGGTTGTGGAATGGAAGAATGTGTCATATTAGTTTTGATAGCATAGTGAAGATCAACTCTACTTATGATGTCAGATACATGCCAAGTATTATAAAGACTATCAATGCAATTTGCAAAGAGTGTCAGGTCAGAAAATAGACAAAGAAGAGTTTCAAAACTAAAGAATACTCTACTGTGAGGCATTTGGAGTTGGGGCATATAGACCTATGTAGACCTACTAGAACAAGAAGCTCTCAAGGTGACAGGTATTTTATGTTCTTAATAGATGATTACTCTAGAATGACTTGGGTGACCTTTCTCAAAGAAAAATTAGAAGCCCTATTTAAGTTTAAAGAATTTAAATCTATGGTTGAGAATGAAATGGATCTAAAAATCAAGTTTTTAAGGTCTAACAAAGGTAGTGATTTCACCTCCAATGAGTTTAACAATTTTTGTGAAGATCATGGGATAAAAAGACATTTATCAGCTCCTAGGACTCCACAATAGAATGGGGTTGTGGATAGGAAGAATAGGATAATTCAGGAAGCAACAAGAACCATGTTAAAGGAAGAAAATTTATGTGATGTCTACTAGAGAGAAACAATTCATACCATATTTTACATTCTTAACATAGGAGAGGAAAGAGTGAATAGTTCAAAGACCACCTATGAGCTATGGTATGGAAAAAATCCTACTATTAAATATTTTAGAGTGTTGGAAGAAAATGTTATATCGGGAGGGATGAAGAAAGCTTAGGAAAGTTTGATGCAAGATCAAATGAAGTAATTTTCCTTGGATATTCTACAAAGAGCAAGGAATATAGGTGCTACAACAAAAGGCTGAAGAAGATAGTTGAAATTTCAAGTGTCAAATTGGATGAAGAATCACATGAAAGCCTAATGTTGATAGAAGGATATGAATCTTATGAACCCACTTACAAAGAAGAAAAAGAAGAAGAGAAAGAAAAAGGGATGTTAGTTGAAGAGGAAGAAGCTCCAAAAAAAATCCTAAGACTCCTAAGTACATGCAAAAAAATCATTCTTGAGGATCAAATAATTGGAGACAAAAGCATAGGTGTGCTAACAAGAAGAAAATATTTTATGGCAGAGGAACATGTAAAATTTTGTTTACTTTCTTAAATAGAACCTAAAATAGTCACTGAAGCATGTAGGGATGAGAACTAGATCAAAGATATGGTAGAAGAACTAAGGTAGATTGAGAAGAATCAAACATTGTAACTAGTCCCAAGACCAACAAACAAGAATGTGATAGGAACTAAATAGGTTTTCAAGAACAAGTTGAATGAGAATAGAGAATTTATCAGAAACCAGGATAGGCTTGTGCGTAAAGGCTACACACAAGTGGAAGGAATAAATTTTTAAGAGACTTTTTCTCCTATAGAAATAATGGAGGCTATCAGGATGTTTTTGGCTTTTGGAGCAAATAAAGACTTCAAAGTATATCAATTGAATATAAAGTTTACATTTTTGAATTGTGAGTTAGAAGAAGAGGTACAAATTGAATAGCTAGAAGGTTTTCAATTATTAGAAGATCCTGCTATGGTCTATAGGTTGAAAAGGGCATTGTATGGACTCAAACAGGCTCCTAGAGCTTGGTATGAAAGATTAGATAGGTACTTATTGCAACAAGGATTCAAAAAGGGTACTACAAATAGTTACCTTTACTTCAAAGTTGAGAGAGATAAAATTATGAGTGTGGTTGTGTATGTTGATGACATAATATTTTGAGGAAATGAGGTGATGTGTAAAAATTTTGTAGAGGAGATGCAAGATGATTTTGAAATGTCAATGTTTGGAGACATGAATTTCTTTTTTGAGCTACAAATTAGTTAATCAGAAAAGAGAATATTCATTGCACAATCAAAATATGTTAAGGAAATGTTAAAGAAGTTTGGAATGGAGGACTCTAAACCAATATGTACTCCCATGGTTACTGGTTGTAAATTGACCAAAAATGATGAATCTCCTAAGATAGATCAAACCAAGTATAGATCCATGATTGGTGGATTACTATACCTATTTGCAACTAGACTGGATATCACACATGCAGTATGTCTTGTGGCAAGTTTTCAAGATCCTAGAGAATCACATCTAACAATAGTCAAAGGGATATTCAAAGATTTAAAGAGCACTCCAGACTATTCTAAGGATACTAATTTCTCTTTGAGTGCTTATACAAATGTAGATTGGGTAGGTTGTGTGGATGAAAAAATAAGTAAAAGTGGATGTGCTTTCTTTCTTGGAAATATACTAGTTTCTTGGTTAAGTAAGAAGCAAGATTCAATATCATTATCTACTGCAGAGGTATAATATATTGCTACACACAAGTGTTGTGGATGAAGCAAATATTAAAAATTATCAAAGTATCATATGATGAACCTATCCATATCATGTGTGATAATACAAGTGATATCAAAATCTCAAAAAATATAGTAATTCATTCAAGAACAATACATATCTCTATCTGGTATCACTTTCTAAGAGAGAAAGTTGCTAATATTGAAGTGAAGTTGGAGTATGTTCCTACAAAGGATCAAATAGTAGACATCTTCACAAAGGCTCTTCCAAAAAATACATTTGAGTATCTCAAAAACAAGGTAGGGGTTATTGCCCCTCCCTCTTTCAACTAGATGCATAAGATGGTGCATGTTTCTAGGGGTGTAGTTGATGATGAATTTTTTGTCTTGGATTAATGAAGGCTACCTCTCAAGGGGAGTAGGTAGTGGTGTCTTTGGTTGGTGCATTCATGGGGAACATATCTCGTGCCTAAAAGTGAGAGAGAAGAGAAGTATTCAGGTATTTCCATTTTCCATTGATGTCAAAGAGGGAGAGAAAGAAGCTTGAAAACCATAAGGGGGGAGAGAAATAAGTCTAAAATGTAAGAAATGTCCAAGGGGGGAGAGCTACTTGATTGTTGGTGATGTAGAGTTTCTTTTGTTGTTGATTTTTTAGCAGGTGTTGTCATCAATGACAAAGGGGGAGATTGTTGCACTATGTTTTCA
Source organism: Sequoiadendron giganteum (assembly GCA_007115665.2). Taxonomy (NCBI): domain Eukaryota; kingdom Viridiplantae; phylum Streptophyta; class Pinopsida; order Cupressales; family Cupressaceae; genus Sequoiadendron; species Sequoiadendron giganteum. Next base: position 396,366,926 of record CM021107.1, read on the forward strand.
TTAGTGCTATCATTGATGTCAGCATCTAGTGTGATCATTATGAGGAGGTGTTTATGGTGTTGATTAGGTGTTGCAAATGCAACAAGGTCACTTGGTTTCCAAGTGATTTTGAGAAAATTTGTATAAAGAGTGTACAAGGTGTCAAGAATGTGTTCTATATTGTGCTTTAAATTTATTCATTGCTGAAGATATTATTGTGTGGTTTGGATGTGATGATCACTAGTCTTTGAAGGTGTTATATCCAAAGTTTCAAGTTCTAGATCATGGGGCAATAGAAAATGTGTTTGATAGTGTTTTGGATTGTCTCTAGCTTGTGAAGAGGGTTGCCTAGGAGAAATTGAATTTCTCCACATTTCTTTGCACTGAAGTACTTTTCTTCCAGATTTGGGAATGTTCTAATGATGCTTGTATCTATCTTCCCTTGGATGGTTTGGTATTTAACTATTCAACAAGCTTGGTTCATGTGTTGTGTCTCAGTGGTAGTTTGTCTGGTTATAAAGGATGATAGTATTCTTAGCTGTGTGTGTTTTCACCCATGTGTGAATATTTTGTTGGTATTGGAATATTCCAAGATGTGTGATGTTTCTATGTGGTCCACAAGATGTTTACAGACCTGGTGAAGTGTGAATTTGGTTGCTTGGTAGCATTAATGCCAGTTTGGGCAACCTATCATGTTAGCGCTATTTATAGATGTGATTTTTGGTTTTTGAAAGTCTAGTGTAGTGTTTCAGTGTATATTTGGGCCTTGGTTAACCCTTGGTGTGGTTTTTCTTCACTTCTTTCCACCATATAAGTATTTGGTGCCAATCTATTTGGTGGTTACAGGTTTGAGGTGCATACATTTCATTGAAGTTGACTTGGATAAGGTTATTTGTGGTTAAAAAAGGTATATATACAAGGTCAATTATTGGAGAAGTGTGTGGTGTGATAGGTGATGTGAAATTATGTGTATGTGATCAAGTGTTGAGATCTAAGTATGAGCATGAACACCCAAGACTACCAAAAGCAGTGAGCAGAAGGTGTCTATATTTCAGTGTGTCTGAAGTTGTTGAAGGTAGTGAGCCAAAGGTTGTAGATGGTTGTGGTGGTTTCTCCTATTTCTTTGAGGTAGTGAACCTCGTTCTAAAAATTTCTTTGTAATATATTTATATCTAAAATAAGTGATTCCTTGTTAGTGATCCTTTCTTTCTTTCTTTTGGGTAGTGAGCCCTTCTGATAGTGAGCCTTTTTTAATTGGTATTGATATTCATATATATGTGAGTTAATCCTCACAATGGTTTTTACCCTATTAATTTTTCCACATAAAATTTTGTGTTCTATTGTGTATGGTTGTTGATTTGTTGATGTTTCATTTTTTACATTCATGCTAATGCTTAATAAGGGTTTAAAGATTAATGAGGGTTTCAAGTTTTTAATGCACAATTGATTCACCCCACCTATCAATTATCCTATGTGTCTAATATTTGATACTAAAGATAACACAAACAAAACAACAACTAGTTAACAACCAAAAAACAATGAACCAAAAGACCAAAACAAAAGGAAAAAAATAACACAAAGAAACTCTCTCATATTTTTTAAGGAGTTAGCCACCTCCATTTCCTAATTATAGTGAATATTAACCAACAAGATCATCTCATTCTTTTCTTCCTCAAACAATTTTTTCATGTTTCTCCTGGTTCTTACACTTAGACCCTTGTCCTCATCTTTCACAAATCTCCTGCCTTTCTCTTTGGTGGGAGGAGCCTTCACCTGAAACCTAATACTAATATGATCTTCTTTAATCTTAAGGGAATCTGCACTTTTCTTAATGTACAAATGGCTAATTTTCAACAATATTTTTATATCCTCCTGTATTTCACTAACCTTGATTTCCACTCCTTAGAGGTGGTTCCTAGAATCATCTTTAAAATAAGAGAAAAATCTCTCCAAATCCACAAGTATCTCAATGATAAAATCAAAGGTTGGCCCCTTGGGAAGGTTTTTAAAATTTTCCTTAAGGCTTTTTATCTTGATATTCGCTTTGTTAAACTCATTCATTTCCCATTTGGAAACCTTAAAATTACAAGTGCCACCATTTCTAGCCATGTCTAGAAGATCCATCATTTTAGGGTTTTCATCATCAAGGTAAGAGAAATCATCAAAAAGGGGATGAAAACTACCTAAGAACTTAATATTTCCCAATTTAATACCACATATTTGGCTACAATATCAAATATTCTCTCTTTACCTTTGTCCTTGGTTGCTACTTGTTGTGAGACCATATGTTGTTGGAGGTCGCCATGGGGACACCTCCACTCACTGCATAGTCTAGTTCCTTCTCCTACTAGGGAGACACCCAATAATCTTCATCCTCTCTAGTCTAGGAGCCACATAACCACGAACATTAGGGTTCCTTCACTTGCTTTTTAGGCTTCTTTACATTAGGGTTCCTTCACTTGCTTTTTAGGCTTCATTTTGGGAGTGATTTTCTTCATACAACCTTTTTTCCTCTTCTACTGAGGTGATTTTGAATGGGAAGAGGATGAGACCTCTACTAATTGATCCCTAACATCTTCATCTAATTTCCACTCTTCATATTCCCTATCATCCATTCCAGAATTTATAGTAGAGTAATCAACCACCTTCAATTTATCCACAAAAGCTGGTTCTTTTTCCTTAACCACTTTATCTAGAGAATGTGCCTTAAAAAACTCCATTATAAGGAAAATAAGCCCCTGATGGAGGATAGGGTTGTGAGGGTTTTTGAGATGAGCATACATAAAGGCCTCCGTTGAATATATTAGAAAAAATGGAAAGGACACCAAAGTCTTGTGTCAAAAGTGATTGAGGAATGTAAAGTGATACCCCAAATAGTAGTAAAATGGCCATCTAATGTCACATACCTCATTATAACATCTAAAAATTCAGCCCAAATAGGTTTATTTGATATCAAGTCATGGCCCTAGGAAGTCAGCTTAACCAATTTATCTTTCTCATCTTTCTTGAAAAATTGGTCCATTGCATCATCGTTGCCCTTCCTCTCTTTAAAGAATTTCCTCCCCTATAATTGCAAACCTATTATTTGGGCTATGAATTCCTTCATAAAGGGGAAGACCATGCCATTCACCTTCAAAAAAAAATTATGCCAACTTTGGACAAAAATATTAGAGGCTTCATTGTCAAAACCATGAAGCCTCTCCATATAGGGCGTAAGACCACCCTCTTCCAATATCTTTCAGACCTTTGGCTTGTTCCTCTATTTTTCACAAGAGATGGTTTCCACCCTACTTAGGCCACCCTCCATCACTTCCTTTCATTCTCCTCTCTGATTCTAGAAACTACTGCCACTCCACCTAATAATCCAATGCTTTCTATTTTTGAAAATAACATTGGGAAGGGGTGTTAGAATACCCATAAACATGTGGAGGGAAGGAAAATAATTACCATTCAATCAAACTCTACCTCATGATCTATTTTGGTTGTCATATCTTAATAATGTGACTTCCATCTCAAGTATTGAGTTGTACCATTCCCATAACTTAGCATTCATAATAATTATACCCTTATTAGCAAAAAAGTTTGCAAGAGAGTTTCCTTCTCTAAAAGTATGACTAAATTGTGTTGGAAAAACAAGGATAGACAATTGAGAGGGGTTGGGGTGAATCAAATGTCATAGATTATTCAAACTTATTAAAATTTACTCAACTTATTCTCAGATTTGATAAAATAATATTAAGCATAAACAATCACCACATCAGAAATACAAAGAACACCAAGATTTTATATGTGGAAACCCTATTGGGGGAAAAAACACAGTGGATGTCAGTCCACAATATTATACCCTATTAAAAGTAAAGAGATGAATACTGGGAATGAACATGCATTCAGGCACACTTCCTAGAGCTCACTACTCAAAGAAGACACACTGTCTTACATTGACATTTAGATTAAAACCATCTGAAGAATTTGAATTGAGAAATTAGCTTCTTCAAAAGCCTGATTACAGTTCTGATTAAGCATAGAAACACTTCTTCACACTTTTCTCTGCAATCAAATGATCTGATCTTTATTCACACACTTCACATACATAGTTCAAACACACTTCACATCTATGTCAAAATGAAGAAACAATCGCTCTTCTATATCCGCTACATGGAATTACATCAACTTTGTCAACCAAAAATAAGATATAAGATGAATACAAACTGTCGGCCTAATTCATGAAAAAATCTCAATGTGCACCAACCAAAGTCAGTCACAACATAATAGGTACCTAAAAAAACATCCTCGAATGCACCAAGCATTCAAAAATTAATCCATGAGGATCCACAACACACTTCAACCACCATGATGTCCAAGAACATGAAAACCTGAACATGCAAAGGAAAAATCTTTGATGACGAGAACACCGATCAACACAGACATGCAAAAAGGATAGATAATGATCTAGAAACATCCACAAGAATAAAAAATCAATAGAGAAGCATCCACAACAACTGAACTTACTAGAATCATATCACCTTCAATCAGGAACACTAACTGAACAAAAAAATTATCAAAACACAACTGTTCATAACATGATCAAATATTCACACAGATCTCTGAAACTTCCAGTTGATAAACTAGATACACTCAGTAATAAACCCTTTAGTGTGAAAATTCTAATTACCAACATACCAAACATTCCAATATGCTAAACTTCACAGCTTCACAGACAACCTTCAACATATTTATTATAATTTTCTCAATATCCTTGACATATACAACCTTCAATACACCAATGCTAATAGTGTTGACATCAATGACATACACATATCAACAACACAACCAAAACATCCAACAATCTCCCCCTTTGGCATTGATGGAAACACATGATGTGAAAAACACCATCTACATCAAAGCAACTCTCAATCAGTACTAACTCCCCCTTAGGTTATGATTCTTCTCTCATGACTTCTCCAACTCTTCTTCCCCTTTGACATCAATGAAAAAGGTAAACATAAGCTCCAAGACACATATCTGAATCATCTGAGTACTCCCCCTAAGTTGCAGCCACCATAAGATCAATCTAAAACAAGATATGATTGTAAATGAACAGACTGATGCAAAGCCTTGCATCTTAGTTCTGGCCAGGAGGGGAAATCACCCCTAACTTCCCTTTAATTTACTCAAAAGTATCCATAAGCAACGACTTAGTAAATATGTCTACAATCTATTCCTTAGTAGGCACATACTCTGGTCCAACTTCTCTATCACTCACTTTGTCTCTCAAAAAGTGATATTTAATAGATATATGTTTTTTATTTGAATGCAACACCAGATTCTTAGAAATGTTTATTGCACTTTAATTATCAAAAAATATAGCAATAGGCTCATCATACTCAAATATGATATTTCTTAATATTTCTTTATCGATATTACTTGAGTACAATTCTTTGCAGCAGCAATATATTCTACCTCAGCAGTAGATAAGGAAATAGAATTATACTTTTTTACTTAACCAAGACACCAAATTATGCCCCAACAAGAAGGCACCACCACTAGTACTTTTCTTGTCATCCACCTCTCTTTCCCAATCTGCATCAGTAAAGGCACTCAAAGTAAGACGATCATCTTTAGGATACCAAAGGCCAAAATCAACTTGTTGATGGTCTAAATAGCACAACAACATAAAATAGAATATCTCTACCCTATTTCTCTTGAAAAAGAGAGAAAACATATAGTAATCTAACTTCCAAGGTCCTAGTAGTTGGTTCTCAACTATGCTAATGTTACTCAATGGTTGATGTAACTGTAATATTCAAGGGGCCTTTGCTGGTAATAACATACACAAACTGCATCAGATCAATTAACCTATGTTGGGGTGGTTTAAATAAACAAAAAAAAGATAGATCAAGGCACATATTAGTAAAACACGAATAAAATTTCTTAACATCCAAACATATACTCTCAACAATGAGTGTTTCTTAATAGATCAAAACCATAACATGATGCAACCTGCAAAATAATCCATACCATTGCATACATTCATAGTGCTTAATTTAACCATCAAAACCATTCATAAAAACACTTCAAGATTCAAAACAGATTACTCATTTGTTGCCAACAATATAGATCAAACAGACATAACATTAATTTCATCCACATATAATCTAATGAAATAATGTTAAAAATCTGGTCTTTTGTGTTGATTTACATCAAGGAAAAAACATTTAGGCCTAGCAATTCACTGACATACGAATTCATTATGGTTCATTAGCCTCATCCAAGAAGTTCAATTCCAACAATAAAAATTGTATAAAAGTGTATCTAAATCAAACATGAAATTAAAAGTTTCTTTCTCAAAGCTATAAAATTCTATCTGCTATCATCAAGTGGCTAATCCTTCTTCAATCAGCTGGCCTTTAAAAAAAGGAACCTCAGATTACATATAGGCATGCTACGCATAAATTTCTCTCAATCAAAAATTGAGATCCACTAATCAAGGAACTAAAACTGCATGAAGAAACTAGACTACCTAATCTTTAGTTCAAGGGTTGATTGCCCTGTTGTGCAAAATATGATGCCCAAGGAGGAAGGTAGAACTAGCTGATGAAAAACCTTATGTTCAACCTATGTCAAATCCCTACAAAGTAGGAGAGAAAAGGGGAAGTCATGTGCCAAAAATAGAAAATTTTGCTTCCAACTCACTCTTGCGTTGTTTTCTCAAGAAGATATTCATCACAGCTGGAGAATACTTGTTGAAGGACATCTACATCAGGTCCATCCACCCAGTCATATTCAAACTTGATTCTTTTTAACTCTGCCAAGGCAAATTCCTGCATATTTTTCAACTTGATCAATTCTCTCCTAGTAGCTTTTACTTCTTCTTTGATATCCATGAGCTTATCCAATAACAAATCTTCTCCATTATCTTCCATTTTCATCACCTCCTAGAATATATTGCTCCATTTCTCCTTTAATTGATCCAAAGGCATGCCTTCTTTAACCGGAATATCCAAATTGACTATAATTGCTACTACAGCTTCTAATTCATCAATTTTCTCATTCAAGTCCTTGCAAGCATCTTGAACTTCATCCTTATACTTGTAGATGAAATTGGATCTGAATCAGATTATATTAGTAGTCCTTTCAAGGAAATCTACATTATCTTCTTCAATAATTGATTGCTCCAGGAAAGTTGACATTGGTATCTTGTTGGTGTCCTTCAATTTCTTTATATATTATATGTATTCTTCATCTTCTTTCGCTAGAACTTTAACATGCTGACTCATTTCTTCTACCAACTCAAGTGCCTTTTTATGAATTTCAAAACTATCCATTAGCACTTCACCAACTTCCTGATTAAGTTTGTCAATCCATCTATCCAGCATCCCAAAATTATTCCTTATTTGCACTAAATCTTCAACCTCTATTTTTCTTAACAAGACTAGGGTTTCCAAGGCAATAGCTTGTTGGGACATTGGATTGGAGACATCTTTTAAGAATTTATGGATCTGATCCAATTGAGCTTTAAGCTCATCCTTCTTTTTTTTAGAGGAAGAGGCAATAGTGGTAGAAGATGGTGATTGTAACATGGTAGATTTAGGCTAAGAGTTAACTTCTTGCACATTCTGTTGTTCCTTGTGTGCCTTATCTTGTGCAACCCTCTTAGATTCTTCCTTATCTTTATGTTAAAACATGTTTGGTCCATGCATCCTCAATTTCATCAAGATGTGTCTCCACATGTGTTTCTTTGTTTGATAGAGTATCCTTAGAATCTGTCTCTACATCATGGATTTCAACTTCGAAATCCTTTCCCTTCAACAATTCAACTTCCTTGTGGAGGATTCATCTAGGAATTTCTTCAGTTGTCTGCTCTATAAGAGGGGGTTGAATAGATAGCTCCCCTGCAGCTGATGTTGAGGCCCCAAGTCCTGTTATGATTTCCTCCTCATGTACCTCAAGGTGGTCCTGAGCATGAGTTTCAAGTTCAATTTCTTCTATTTCGAGAGGGAAGAACTCCAAGGGCTCCTTAGGAGGCATTCTTCTTTTTTTCCTCTTATACCCTTGAGTGGTACCTGTAGCTTTTCTCTTCTTGGAAGTTTGAGCCTCAGGCTCCTTGGTTCTCAGCACAACCCATTGGATGCTTCTATCCAATACCGGTCTTGCTATATATTTAATATCTATGGATTCCTCTGCATTCTAATCCACAGGATCCAAGTCTTTGGTGCCTATATTTTGTGCATCCAAAGTCACCCCATCATCTGACAGTGTTTCAAGAATGTCTACTTTGACCCCATACTCCACCATGAGTGGGATAGGCAATATTTCATAACTTCTCCTCCTTGGATCATAATCATCTTGGAGATCTCTCCAAAAGTCCTCTAGCAGATTGAAGTGTTTATCAAAAACACAAGCAAGCAAAGCATTCATCTTATTTTTAGGATCATAATGCTTCCTGGCACTATATAAGCCCAATTTCAAGTGCATCAACTCATTGCAAATGATCTTCACTTCTACAAGGTTTGGAAAACTATATTCACCCAACTTCATGGGGAATTTGTGACAACCAGTCTTATGCTTTATACCAAATTTGGAGTTCACCCCGAAGGCTTGATAAATGAAATCCATCAAAACAATTCTGTTGTTGCAACACCTAGGGAGCAAGTGAGGGTGACCACCAAATCAAACTAGTCTGAAATAAGTAAACCTGGGGTATTGGATGAACCAATTTCCCCACTCTACAATATATGCCATGGCTTCTTGAATTAATCTATATCCTATATCATTTGTGACTCGGTTAATAATGACATATAGAAATTCATCATTCACCTTTCTATAGTGTAGTTCAGAGGTTTACAAGGTGAGTTGATCATAATGATTCCACACCTTATTTTTTCCTTGAGCCTCTCCCAATATCCCACTGCATTTAACCCAGGAAAGATGCCTCTTCTGGCTATTGCATAAATCACATAAGAGGTCATGAAGAAACTTTTGGTTTATCTCACTCTAAGAATTTGGTTGTGTAAGCATTCATACACAATCATAGGCCAATCAAATTGTTGCCTGCCATCTAGGATAGTTTGATTGAATAGAAACATCCATTCCTTGAATTGTAAGGCATCTCTTTTTCCAAATACTCTAGATAACATCATTATGATGTCCCCAATCTCCTTTTAAAATTATACCCTTTTAGGTTGATCCAGAAGCTTAACCAGAGATTTTTTCTCCATTCTCATCCAAATCTTGTTCATATGAGCTCTCTTAACATCCTTCTTGTTACTATATATCTTCAAGGCCTCTGCCTCATTGATTTTCCTAGGATTCTGTGGAGTGGGCACATTGAACATGAACTGAAACATTTGTGGAGGTAGATCAATAATAATATTGCCCTGTGAGTCCATACATTGTTTGGTAGTAGGATTATATGCTCCAATTGCTGTCATTATTGATTTAGGACTTTGGAATGATAGAGAAAATGGAGCGATATGAGCCAAACCGAAGTCAACAATTCTTTGAGTCCTCCCTGTTACCTCCTCAACAAATGTTTCCAAGTAAAAATCCTTGCAATTGAATGGGCCCTAATGGAGCTTCAAATTTTTTTCTTTGAATTCCATTATTATCTTGCCTTTGTACTGGTCTATCATATTATTTGGAAAAAAACCTAAGGTTGGGGTTTTTATTTTTGCCTTCTTAAAAATCCTAATATCCTATGTTATGCCTTGGGTGGGATCTATTTGGCCATTACCTTTATGAAGTGGGATTTTAAAACAACTTATGCCCCATCGCTTCATCTAAGTTGGCCCCCTTATCAACAATTGATTTTAATTATTTTGCCTAACTTTATTATTCCCTAAGTCTAGGTTGGCCCCTTGCTCCACACTTAAAATCAACTTTAAGCCATCATTTGTCATCAGCCTAGGCGGTGTCCCCTTGTCCATTTAATAAATGTTTTATATTGTGTAGGGAACAATTCTTCGTGACCATTGATCTATGAGCGATTGATCTCAACCTTTCCCTGCAATCTCGTGATGACCCCACCACTGTGTCTCACCTAATTGTGATATCACGGGCGGGAGCCATGTGTCTTAGTTGGAGATGCTAAAAATATTATCAAAATGATTTAATACATCTGTCAAGTTTTAATATGTTATATGGTGGGTTACTAAAGTGGCTACGAGATGCATGTGCTCAAAATCAACGGAGATGTTATAATTTTGATGGAAAATCTACTCGATGGTTATGTTCAACACTGATGACTATTTTGAGTGAGCATGATTTATGATGGTGGAGATCAATGGTTGCCTGCCATCATGTGATTAAAAGATGCAAGGTGTTTATCGATCATGATATCATGGGTGGGCGCCACATGGATTTCTTTGGCAATGCATAATACGATGGGCCCTTGGCACTGAGATGGAGATTGTGTCAACCTATTTTGAAGGAAGTCATTCGATGATCTGACATAAGTGAGGATCGACGATTGGAATTTTAATTCACATTAGATACGATTTGGGCCATTAGCACGGAAAGAAAGTAAGCTTTAATGATTGACGAGACATCTACTAGCTTGATTTGATTGACATAAAGAGGATTTCCTTTGATGTATTTTCTCATAAATTATTCAAGCACCTTTGCGAAGCAGTTTCAGAGCCGAGGACTAAGTTATGAGTTATCACAACAAGGATTTTGGTTTTCTATAGAGCAAAAATGTCATGAGTTGTTTTCTATGCTTCTTGGTTAATTTGATTAGGAATTTGGGGAAAATTGTGGTTTGCTTGTTGAATAGCTTGTTGGTAGTTGTGTTAGGGCTATTGGTTAGTCAATTTTGAGAAATTGCAAGGTTATTTTCTGTAATTTCATTTTATGTTTAGCTCTAGTTTGTTTGAAAGATTTGAAATTTAAGGAAGCCCTAGTTTACCTAAGATGGCACCACCAAAGCAACATTCTTGCCATGTTGACTATCTGGAGAGGAATTTGTGTGATGATTTCCTGGATCAACTCCCATTGTCAACAAATGATAGGAGGAGAGGGTTGGTTTTGATGCATGGAAGAACCCCCAGGGAGGGATTAGTATGCAATTTCTCCAACGTTGTTGATGCTAGGGTTCCCATGACTGGTTTGGAGATGTTTAGGTTGTGGTATAGATAGAGGAATCTTCCTCACTCTTTCTCGAATGGTTGGAGATATGACATGGAGAAGCTAGTGGTACCAAATGTGTTCCTCGATGTGGATTTTCTCAGGGTTGTGGTAGTATGTTATGATCCTATTACAAGAGTGATAAGAGATAATGATAGAGGGGTCTTGTTAAGTATAAATAAAGAATAATTTCAACATTTTTTTGACTTGAGTGAACCTAGCTTATTCTTGGTGCAAATTGATCTTGAGGAGATGAAGCAAAAGTATGCAAAATCAAAGTCACTTTTCAAGGGAAAGCTGCTTCCTCCTCATCTGGCAAGGGCAGGCAGTTCAAGGATTTATATCAGCCCAAGTGACCAAGATCCTTTTAGGCTAAATTTTTTTGCAAACCACTTCTTGGCCAATTTTTATTCATTATGCCAGATTTTGGGTTTTAACCCTAATATAGTAATGTTGATTGCCTACATGTTTATGGGGGTGCAAATACAACACCCTAACTTCTTGGTGATCTATGATTTTTCATCTTTTCTGGTAGAAAAGGTACATGGAGGGCTGTTAATATTACAGCTAAAGGATGCAAGCATTCCATTCTTCTGGTAATCTTTGTTGATGTACATGTTTGTGTACAAGAATGTTGATTTCTTCTCAAAGAATATGGAATTGAGGCAGGAGGTTAATGGAGAAAGATTACCGGTGCAGGCATGGACTATAGATTTATCCTACAATAGAGAGAATGCGAGTTTTGTGCAATTTGATAATTGTTTTTCTTCCAAACTAAGGGCTAGGTTGATAGTGAATGTACCTAGAATCCCCGAGGATTTACATGACTTTCTCAGACCGAAGGGGAGGAAGCCAGTTTTGAAAGTTTGTCACAATTGGGGTGACATTATCATGTACCAAATCAACATTGTTTTAAGAGTGTATGGCTTCTAGGGGACTCCAAATATCCTTCCATTCAATGTGCCAGCAAGAGTAAGGTTTTTTGAGGTTATGTGGTAGATAGGTTGTATTCATGAAGACAACCTAACAAGGAAGGGTAAGGGAATTTTTTTCCCTGATTACATAGTTGTATCTGTTTTTGTGTTCTCTAAAGGAGGTTGGGTCCATTTTGGCAAGTTTTTAGATGATTATCATTTAAGGTGTGGTCCCAAGTGACATCATGACTCTAAGGGATTCTTTTCCCTTTTTAGACAACAAATAAAGGGTGGTAAGTTTGCACATGAGTTCAATTTTCTTGAGGATCTGATTAGGAATGAATTTGATTTGAAAAAGTGGGAATTGAACAAAGAAAAATGGATAGCATATGAGAAGCTATTGGCCATTGGGCAAAAAATGGATCCCAAATATGATCCATTATTGGAATTTACCCCATTCCACAAGAAAATTGATTTATTGATGGACAACTTCAAGGAGATAATGAGTATTTTGATGATAAAGAAGATCAACTTGGAGTTGGACTTTGGCATACAAGGACTAGATGTGAGGCCTACTGAAGTGAGGAAAACATATCAACCTATGGTGAATTGGCCTCTTTATAAAAGAAAGAGAAATGACAGTGGTGATGAGGAGGAGGAGGATAAGAAAGGAAAGCAGATCATGAAAGCATCAACACAACCAGGTCTAAAGGTCGGGGCACCTGGTGGAATAAAAATTATTGATTTAGACTCATCACCAAAGGATAATCCACCACCACCATGAGAGCCAATCCCTAAGAGGCAAAGGGTTGAAGAAGCACAAAAGGCTCTGATGGATGAGATCATTGTCATGGATCAAGATATGCAAGTTGGTATCCCTTCTCCTCCCAGGTCAATTCAATTGGTTTTGTCTGATATGGATGTGAAGGGATAGTGTGTGCAAGATGCCAGGATGGAGGCATGCAAGGCATTTTTAGATGATGATGCATTCATTAAAACTCCAGTGTTCTTGCAGTTAGTATGGAGAATGAGATTAGAGGAGTTTCAAGATAAATGCAAGAAGAGAAGAGAGTTGAGGCATGATAGGTCTGACCAAGAGAATGATGATGAAGTAAAAAATGAATTAATGGAAGAATTCAAGAACATCACTCCTGAGGATGGAAGAAAATTAGTGACTCAGGCCGATGTATTAATTTTTCATGAATTAAAAATAGCAGATCTAGTAGAATTTAATTCTATTATAAAATCCAAACATCCCTTACAGAATTCAGAGGAAGAGGTCAAAACAACATTGTAGGATTATGCCTTTAGTGAAGAATATGAGACCCTAGCAATTTGGGCATTGGCACCTCAGAGTAGAAAGACTAATGCCACTAACATTAGCCCAAACTTAAGGGGAGGATTGATAATAAAGAGAGCCTCAAAAATTAAACTACAAAGGCTACTAACTTAACTGTAAATGTGGCCAAATTGGCCCAAAAGACTGTTGAGAGGGAAGAAGCTGAGAAGAAGAGCTTAATGGAGAAATACAACTCTATAATAGGAGAGTACAACAAGTTGCAGCAAAGGAATGTTGAGCTGTAGACTGAGGTGGATAGGTTGAAGTATAGGCAAGTTGGGGAGTCCTCAAGTGCTCCAAGTATCATGGCATTTCCATCCACAACAGGATCAGTACCTCCTACTTCTCCAAGTGTTTCTACACCAAGGTCCCCCATCCAAACTCCTTCTCTCAGTCCTACATTAGAGCCAGTTGAAGAAGAAATTGAATACTCTGTGGATCCTACCAAGAAGTAGCGAATGAACAAGATTACAGAGTTATAGGAAGCCTTAAAGGAAAGTGAGGCAAGAGCACTTGTAAAATAGAGTGAGGTTGTTGACATAGTTTTGAGGCATTTGAATGAAAAGGTTGATGGCAGATTTCCATCAGTGTATTCTTTATATTCTTTATTTTTGGATGCAAGAAAGAAAATTAATAGTGGTTAGGAGGTAGTATTGCCCTTAGTTGATAAATGGATCCCTAGGGCCAATGATTTAGATATAATGTACAAAGCTTCTAGGTTTGATAAAGATAATAGGCCCCAATCATTAAGACCTACTCAAATATTTGTAAAGTCATTGCAAGGTTTTCAAGCCTTATCAGATGATTTGAGTAGGAAAATCAAAGAATTGGTAAAGAATTTTGATAATTGGAGTGATACATCTTTACCTGATATAATTGATGCATAGGGAAATGTTAAATCACTACAATAGTGGCAAGATAGAGCAGATGAGGTCATCAATGCATAAATCAAATTGATTTGTGATAACTTAGACTATGACTTGTTGGTGAGTTGTATGGAAAAAATCATTAGTACCAGCACATTTTTGGAGTCTTTTGAGAGAGAGGCAAATTAGGTAGCGGTAAAGTACACACCTTATAGTGCCAAGGTGAGTGAGGTAGTTAATTTTGATTGGCCGACTGATGAAGAATACCAAAGATGGGTAAATAAATACTTAACCGAGGAAGAGTAAGACAAAATTAGCTACTGGTGGTTAACAATTCAGCCATTGCAGTTACAACAGATTCTGGTTATGTTTTGATGGCAGTTTTGGCATAGGTTTTTGAAGTTTGGCCAATGCATCAACCATTTTTTAGTGGGTAGCATGAACAAGAAGATTCTTCAGGCACTCAGTTGTTGTAACAACTTTTTAAAATGTCATAGGGAAGTCCAAGTGACTAGTGACATGTGTATTTCTGGCCTGGTGCTTGTTTTCTCCTTCATTCTCTATAAGAAGGATTTCAAGGCCAAAAATATGAGTTAGCAAGTTAGATAATTTTGGGTTGAGTCTAGGTGAAGTTGCAGAGCGAATTGTATAGCCTGATATTTTTAGCAAAAATGCAATTTAGGTTTTGTGTCCTTCTGTAGTAGGTTTTGAATTCATAGGAGTTTTATGTTTTGTGACAGTACTGACAGTTGAATTAAAAGAAGTTATTTCAAACTCATGTCTCTCCATGGTATAAGCATATCAGGATTTTGAATAAAATAATCAAGGGTTTTTTCATTCATCTCACTGTTGTGGTGTGTATAATTCTCAGTTTAGCTTTAATTCAAAGAATTAATTAAAATTCTTGAATGGGATCATAGGTGGGTATGTTTTATATAAGGATTTGATAAGAAGTATTGGGTTAGAATACATTATGATGATATTATAAGGCAATATTATCAGAGATCTTACTTGTTATGTGTTAAATCTATCATAAACCTTTAAATGCTTATGAATTTGACTCCTCCAATGGTATATGGCACTAATCTAGGTTGTACTTATTTATGAGGTTCAATATTTGTTTTTCTTTGCTTAGAGCTTGCTAAAAATTTAAAATCAATGTCTATTTTTAACTATGAAGTGTTGTTGTAATTATCTCATGCTCCAAATGGTTAATATTACTGATGAACAACCAATTCTATTCACTTTTATCCCATTCTATTGAGCTATTGAGTGAGATTATTTGTTGTTGTTAATATTCTTTATAATATTGGTGTAGAGGTTGTAAACACATCAAGGGGACCACCCTCCCAGGTCTTGCAGAGCCCAAAGTGTAGGAGGTTTTATTAAAATCCTCAGCAGTTGGTTTGGGTCCTTCGAGCTACCTTTGATTGGAATTGGCAATTCCATAGGTAGATTAGAAGATCAACCTAGTTACAGTAAAAACAATCAATAGGCCCAAGTTAGTATCAGTGATATCTGCCCATTCAGAATCCACTTTACTAGCAGTGATGGCAGAACCCTGATGCTTATACTTCAAGGTATAAGGGAGCTATTCTACCATGATATTTTTAGGCTTAACTACTTGTTTTGAGGTCTTTGCAGGTTGGATCCTTTGAGAAGCCTCACCCGATGCTCTTGACATTTCTTAATTTCTGCAACAAAACCCCATATTGGATCCATAAGAAGTAAAAAAACCAGCTTAGATATCTCAACTTCCATATGTTTTCTTCAAACTTAGCCAAAATTGCATACTCATCGGAGGTAGGACCAAGCAAAAGACACCCCTAGAAGGATTTAAAGCACTGTCGGGGGTGGGATTGGAATGGAAAATGAACTCAAAACAAACCATATAGCGGGATCAGGACCAAAATGAAAATGGTTACTGGGATCAAAATCAGAAAGAAAATGGGACTCAATACATGAAGAAGTTCCATATCCCCATCTAGTTCTGCTTTCGATTCTGCCAGAGTAGAAGACATTTGAAAATCCATAATTCTTTAGAAGTGGGCTTGGGAATAAATTAGACATGCATTGCAAACAAAGGTTCATGAAAAGAACTATTTCTGGATTCGATTCTGACCAAGATCGAAATATGACATCATTAATAGAAGGTTTACAATGGAGAAAATGACATCACAGCCTAAAACAAGGTCACCTGACAAGCTGAGGAGGCTTAAAGTAGTAGTACTAACCTAACCCCTATACGACCGAGGGGAAACCAACAACTAGGGCACAACTTTTTAAATTAACATGGACATCTCAAACCCTAGCTTATGAAACCATTGACTTAAGAAATTAGGGTGTCAAAACCCTTCTTGAAAATTATCGAGTTGACACACAAAAAGGACAGAAAGGTTAAATAAAAATCCAAAGACCATTAAAAACCCTAGAATCCCTCCAAAAAATGACACCCTAAACCCTAAGGTGCGGCGGTAGGGACACGATCAACGTGAAGATAGTCGTGATGATCAAGACAACTAGAAAAGATGAAAATAAAGCGAATGAGACAACAAAGGAAAGAAAAACAAATGGGAAAACAAACTAAGTTTAGCTTAAGTACCTAAAGTTATAAGTTATTATGCTTAATTAATTATATCATATTGGTTAATTAATTAAGTCACTTATTACTTTAGGTACTTAAGCTAAACTTAGGCACATTAATAATTGATTAATTATTAAGTGTGCACACTAGGGTCTCCCTTTTAGGGTTTCTTGATCTCCTTCATAAGGATTGGTCTCTTTGTAATAATTGATTCTCAATAATGCAATTTTACTTTGAGGTTTACAAAACATCTTCATTGGTTCTGCATGTCTTTTGCATGTGATAGGTTATTGCATGCAGGTGATCTTAGTTTCTAACATGGTATCAGAGCTCCAGACCTGCCGCTGTCTGTTCGTGATCTGAAGATATGGCCTCTCTGTGAGTTTCAAGTGCAAGGGTTTCCACAGGCATCTTTTCTGTAGGATCTGGGGGTAGCCAATTTTTCGGGACACTATGGGCTCAAACGGATGTCGCTATCACGTTCGCAACACCTCAAAACCATAGGAATGCTTGTCGCTTGGTTGATTTTGATGAAGTTGATCCGAAAGGCAAAAAAAATTTGCCACAGAGGCCGTATAGCCTCCCCAGCATGCATTTCGAGGCACACAAATCAAAAAAAAATTAAAAACAATGTTTTTGGGGAATCGTGTCAGTGCATGCAGTTCACAAGGTTCGGCCATCACCACCAGTGGCTCCCTATACAGCACCGCCCACCACCTTCAACCCCCGCGGGCCCAAACAACCCCGCCAGGGTCCTATGGGGGACCGGGAGCTCCACACACGGCCCCTGGCCCACTCCAGCCCCCCTGCGCTTTGCCTACGGTCATATGGCGACCAGGGGCCGAATTTTTTTTTTGCAAGGGGCCATTTTTTAGCTACGACGGTGAAATGGCCGTCAAATTATTTCTAGTGAAGGGCTAATGTCAGCATGACGTCATCGGCCGTACGGCCTTTTTGCCCCCTCCTAGCCCTAATTTTCCCTAAAAGAGCAGTTTTTTTATTTTTGGCATAACTTGGGCATACGGTATCGAAATCGGAAAAAAGAGATATTGTCGGAAAGTTGGTTCTTAGCACTTTCCTGTGGTGTAGTTTATTTTACAATAGTTTTCTATTTTACTATCTTTATTTGTGTTTGAATTCAGATATTTATTTTATGCTTCCGAGCTCATAACTTTTTGCCATGATCTCTGATTTTCGCTATCTTTGCGGCGTTGGAAAGGTATTGAGGAGATCTATGTTTCTGTCTATGCACTTTTTTTTGTATCTATCCTAGGTTTATCGTTAATCCAGATTTGACCCGATGGGTGTTTTGGAGATTACTTGGATGTTTTGACAGTTGGGAGAGTGCAACTTGCATCTTTGCACTTCATTTTCAGTAATACATCATTCAATAATCGATTGCTACTTCATTGATTCCAGGGTTGTTCCCGTTTGGAGTTTTCAAGTGTTTCGAGGCATCAGATCTACTGTTGCTTTTTTCATTATTCCTTGAGTTAATCAGTGACTCTCATCCAGTTTCAGTAGTAGACAGAAGTATCTTTCCTTGCTTGCCAAATTTCGGTTTCAGTGTTACTCTACAGAGTTCTTCCAGTGCTTCTTTGTAGCATGTCATCTCATTGTAGGGGGGTTTTGTCCCACTGAGTTTTCCTCCTCTACTTCATTCTTGCATTTTTTAATGGGTACCTGATCAGGCCTAGTTGTCGGGACCCATATTTTCTTTCATGCATCTTCTTCTAGTGTTTTAGATTCTTCCTAAGTTCATCTTAAGGGGGGGTGTTAGAGTAATAAGTTATTATGCTTAATTAATTATATCATACTGGTTAATTAATTAAGTCACTTATTACTTTAGGTACTTAATCTAAACTTAGGCACATTAATAACTGATTAGTTATTAATTGTGCACACTAGGCTTTCATTTAGGGTTTCCCTTTTAGGGTTTCTTGAGCTCCTCCATAAAGATTGATCTCTTTATAATAATTGATTCTCAATAATGCATTTTTACTTTGAGGTTTACAGAACATCTTCTTTGGTTCTGCATGTCTTTTGCATGTGATAGGTTATTACATGTAGGTGATCTTGGTTTCTAACACAAATAATAGAAAGAAAAAATGAAGACCCACATGTAAAATTCTTGTATCACACGAAAAACAACAAACAAAATGAAAGCGATGAAAGTGACAAAAGACAACAGCAAAAAAGAACCCCTACCTCTAAATGCAACCCAACAGGTTGGCACTTGATCCAAACTTGTGCGTGAATGCTTGATCTCAGATGAAATTGTGCTTCCTCCTCTCTATCTCGGGCCTGGTTTGTTATCACTATTTAAACAATAATAATAACTAGTGAATTAACCTTAATTAAAGGTTTACACTCAATTTCATACGTGTGAGGAGCCTGCAATTAATGTCATTAACGTGGTAGGTTAGGTGTGGGATTGCAGTGGGAACAGGTACAAAACTATCGTATGACTGAAGTAGAGTGGCGAACAAAACAAGGAAGTGAGAGCGGAATCATAATCAAGATCGATTAGGGAACTTTTGTGAAGTTCCATGTTTTATTCCAATTTTGGTTCCGATTCTGGCAAAGACAAAAGAACGAAGGGAAACAAACAAAAATAAAACAACACAACAAGGAGACCAAAAGCACTGACCTCGAGATAAAACACATAAAATAAAAAGACAAAGGTGGAGTCGAGAAGGGAACAAAACTTGGAACTTTACAAATTTTTTGAGTTTAGTATCCATTTTGGATCCAGCCCCACGAAGGGAAAACCACACAGACCGAACATGAAAAAACAAAGAAACCAACGGGATTAGGATTGAGATTGAATTAGGCAATGAAACTCAACTGAGTTCCAAGTGAAGATTCAGTTCCGGCTCTGATTCCGCTAGATCAAAAATAACAAAAACAAAGACTTGGAGAAAAGAATAAACTCCAAAACCTTTGCCAAAAAGACCCAAAGACAAAAAACAAAGAGGGGGACCCATTTTGACCAAGGCAAAAGATGAGGTGGTTATGCAGGGCATAACAAATGGAAACTCAGCTGGGAAAATGGTTTAGTCACCTAGAACCTCATGTTTATGAATCATCTTAACTTGAAATAAGATCAGATATGCAAGGTAAGGTTGAGATGGAATCTTAGATGTATGTCATCATGAACTACCTTGAGTTTGAGTGTGTGCATATATGGTGCATCCTTCTTTATAAAAGCTTTCCCCACCCAAGGATAACTACACCTAAAATCCAAGCTACATAGGTTGATTCCTTTAATTGTCATGCAATGAAATCTTGGGTATTGCTCTGTTGCCAGACAAGCATCCATAGCCCCGATGGAGATACCTATAGTTCTCTCCAAGGATTTCTCTACTGCCATATAGGAATCCATAGCCCCAATAGAGATACTTGATTCACCCATTTCATATTGAGTTTTATCTTTCTTTCAACAATTCTCTTTTCTCTTTTTTTTTTTAACACTTTACTTGTGGAAATTCTTTATGGACTTTTCTCAACACTCAGATGTAATTGATCTAAAATGTGGGTTGAGAACTAAAATGGACCTCATGACTATTTTTGGAGTCATATTTTTCACTTGAATTAGAGATATCATATTTTCCCCAAGATAAATAAGCATTTCACTTAGGCAGATATTTATCTATTTTGTGACATACGTCAACATAATCCATGAGATATTTACAATATACCTTTATCCTTAATAAATTTTCAAAACCAACGTTAGAATGGTCACAATACATAAGTTTAGAAAAAAATCTCTCAACAAAATCTCCTTGAAAATATCTAAATCAATTTATCTCCTAGTGCCTATAGCATACTTTGAATAACACCCCCTTATCTTGGAATGCATAGAAATGAAGATCCCCAATGAGCAAGACAAAACAAAAATAAAATAAAATAAAATAAAGAGAAAAAAATGGAAACAAAGGAAAAGACAAAAGAAACAAGGAAACAAAGAAAAATTAGTTACATATAATACACATAGTACAATTATTTTGAAAAATCAGACCTCTATGAGCCAAAGTAATGTTTAAGAAATTGACCATTAACTAGAAATGGAACACGTTCTCCTATCAAGGCACTTAATCATAAAGCATTCTCGCCTAGTATCTCAACTATTTTATATGGACCCAACCAAAGTCTATCGAACTTCTGGTGATCTCTCTTTTTCTCTTTAGCTTTATCCCATAGTAAAATGAGATCTGATATCCTAAAGGCCTTTACCTTGGCCCTCTTTTCAAACTAGCATTTGACTATAGCTTGGTGTCTGGAGAACTGTTGTAAAGTAGTATCTCTCTGTTCTTCCATGTTTACCAAATTGGTTAGCCTAACTTCAATCCGATCATCCTTCATGTAGAATTCTTGCATAAATTTGAGGACAAGTATGTGTAAATGGATTAGGAAGACTAGCTCTTGGCCATAGACTAACTTAAAAGATGAATTCCCTAGGGTGGCTTTGATTCGAGTTCAATCTGCCCATAACTAAAATCTCAACTAGGTGTGCTAGTCCCTCAGATTATTTTCCAACAATTTTCTAATTACTTCCAAGAGATTCTTTTTGGTAGACTCAGCTACTTTGTTTCCCTGAGGGTAGTAATTAGAAGAATATTTCAAAATTATTTTATGTTCATAAGCCCATTGAATGAATTTAGCTGAAGAGAAAATAGGGCCACTATCACATACCAGGGCGAATGGTACTCCAAACTTGGTGGTGATGTTTTTCAGTCAAAAACTTGATAACCACATCTATGGTCTTGTTTTTGTAGGGCTGATCCTTGGTCCAACGTGTGCAATATTCAGTCATAGTCAATATAAACTTATGACCTACGAAGGAGTTTGGATTAATGACACCTATAAATTCTAGTGCCCATTGAGTGAATGGCCTTACCTCATACACTGGTTGCAAAGGCATTGTTGGATTTCTTTCCCTGGGTGTAGAGGTCTAGCATATATAACATGTCCAGACATGTTGTGTGCATCCTAAAACATGTAAGGCCAGTAATATCCTAATCTAAGAATTTTATGGGCCAAGGAATCTACAAATCCATGCCCTGTACCATGTCTTTCATGAAATTCAGCAATATAATGTTTATCCTCTTGTTGATGCAAACAACATAGATAAACTCCCTAAAAATTTCTTTTGTACAAAGATCCTCCTTTGAGCATGTAATGAGCACTTTTCATCCTTAATGCTCTCCTTTGAGTAGAACTCATCCCATCTAGACATCGTTTATTAAGGAGGAAGAAGATCGAATCTGTGTACCAGGGATCCTTGGTAAATGACTGCACTGTGTACTGTTGGCATGTGATACTCTTATCAACCTCCACCATAGCCTTTGAAAAGCCCTATCCTCGAACAAGCTTTATTGGATGAATTTCCAAATAAAACTCTTATAAAATAGCCATCCATTTTCCTCTTCTTTCCCCCAACTCACTCTTCATAAGGAGGGACTTCATAGCTGGATCAAGAACTATGGTGATAACCTAACTCCGAAGAATGTAACACTTGAATTTTTTTACCTCTCAGACCAATGCAAAGTCCTGGTTCTCAAGGGGTGAGTACCTGACTTCTACATTTTTAAATGGGGAGCTCATGAAATCAATAGGCCTCTCCTCTCCCTCACCTCTTCGTTGCATTAAAAAAACTGCACATGAATGGTCAGATGCGAAAGAATAGATATAGAAGGGCTGAGATAATCTAGGTTGGTCAAGACCAGTGCCTTAGATATTGATTTTTTAATCTGCAAGAAAGTAGATTTAGCCTCATTGCTCCATTCTATTTTTGCATCTATTTTCATCATCTCGTTAAGAGGTTTGACAACTTATGCAAACCCTATTATGAATTTCCTCACAAAATTAATCCTTCCGAAGAAGGATCTCATTTCCTTTTTACTTCCTGGCATTGTCAAATTTAAGATGGCTTTAGCTCTATGAAGATCTATGGATATCCAACTTTCTAATCTTACATGGCCTAAGAGTTTCCCTTCAGAAAATCCAAATACACACTTCTTTGGATCAAGGGACACACCATAGCTTATACATCTTTTGAGGACCTTAGCTAAATTTGTAACATAATCCTTTTTGTTCTTAGAGTAGATAGTTAAGTCATCTACACAAATAATGATACACTTACCTATTAAATCCTTGAATGCTATGTCCATTGCAAGATGAAAGGTAGCTCCAGCATTGATAAGGCCAAATGATATTCTTTGATAGGAAAATGTGCCCCACTTGGTGGTGAAGGTAGTTTTGATTATGTCGTCATGATTGAAAAGCACCTGATTATACCTAGAATAGCCATCCAAAAATGACATCATCTGGGACCCATTGACTATTTGTAACACCTCATCAAGAGAAGGAAGTGGATAGTTATCCTTCTCAGAAGCCTTATTTAGATTCTTGAAATCAACGCATAGCCTGATTTTACCACTTTTCTTACACATAGGGACTAAATTCGCAACCAAAGTAGAATACCTCATTGGGAAGATTATTCTTGTAGACAACAACTTTTACACCTCCTTCTAAATCAGGGGCTCAATCAAAGCATTGACCAAGCATTTCTTTTGATGAAAGGGCTTAGCTTCTGGCTTGAGAGGTATGGTGTGTGTGATCACTGAAGTATCAAAGGTATTTAAATCTTCATACACCTAAGCAATTTCTGCAATGTCCTCTTTCAAAAATTTAATTATTTTCTCTTTGATTTCCTTAGGGCAAGTATTGCCTATGGGAACATTTCTTTTGGGACCTAACTAAGCCAGATTAACAGATTCATGCTTTCTTCCATCACTTTCTATTGGAAACATTTGACGAGCCCATGGGTTAGAGTCAAATATTCTTTCCAAAGCCACCATCCCCTTTGGAATACTGTTGCTTTTCAACTCCAGTATCCCTTCTATGTCACATTTCTCAGGATCCCAATTTCCTTGATCTCTTCCAGATGCATCAATAATCTATCCTTCGAAGAAATATGAACTTGCCAAGAAGGAAAGTATATGCTAGTCATCATCGAATACCTAAAAATTTTGGACATTATCTCAGACAGCTTGGATTGAGACAAGTTCAATTGAAAACCTTTTTGACTTGGAATCCTACATAGGCTCCAAGGTACTAGCAGTAATGGAAAGGGCATCCGCAATCTGATTTCTTTCCCCAAGAATCAGAGTGATCCCAAAGGTGTAAAATTCCTTGATCAAATTCCAAATTCTATATTTGTATGCATCTAATCTTTTGTTGCGGAAAGTATATTAGTTGTATACCTTCTTTATAGTAACTTTAGAATCCCCCATAACCATGAGGGTGGTGACCTTCTTTTGATGGGAAAAAAAACATCCACAAGCAAGTGTTGTGTATTCAGCCACGTTGTTTGTGTAGCCAAACTACAACCTGTAAGATTTAAAGTAAGTCTTCCCTTTTGAGTTGGTTAGTTCAATCCCTGCTCCACTTCTTGATTTGGATTTAGAGCCACCAAATTTGAGACTCCATAATTGATCTTTAGTTGGGAGTTCTTTCTTCTTTGGGATGACAAGAGATGACTTGCTTGAGATGTGTGGTAGCTCAGACTGTTGCTGGTCATCAAGAGTTAAAGGTGACTAGGGGAAAGATTCACTAAAAGATTCACCTATGTTCAAAACTTGTTCAAAAATTACTTCGTGAACATCTCCTTGGATCAAATTGAGGTCGAATTAATTTTTCATCAATGCCTTAGGTATTGGAAAGCTATCCGAGGTGGGTATTGTAGGGAAAACATGAGACACCTAAGTCTCTTCTTGTATTTTAGAGCATAAAGGTCGAGTTTGCTCACAATGATTAGAATCTTCCTCCTAGGTGATATTTGTTTTCGTCAAGATAGTTGCATCCTCAAACTGGAATGAGAATTGGTTGGGGGTGTCACTGGATTAGGCTCACAAGCCTCTTTTGACTCATAAACATAATTAAGAATATCCACACATGGTTGACATATTCTTTTTGAATGGCCTTCATAATGAATCTGACACCAGTTCGGGAGTAACAAATTCCATAGATCAACTTCATCTCCTTGAACTAGCCTATCATGTTGTAGTTTTCTAATCAACACCTGTTGGTTAATTGTGCTCATAGGGTTACTAGATTCTTGGGGTTGAGAATCATTAGGATCAAATAATGATAAATTCATGACTTCCTCACTTTTGTATACCCCCATTTCAATCTCAAAGAATGCAACCTCATTAGGTTAGTCATACTCACTTTCAGTTATCATATACTCACTTTCAATCCTAATTTGTGATGTCATCCCTTTCCATGGCAGCCACATATGGGAAAATTATAAGGATAGGTATCCCCCAATACTTTTCATCAATACACGACTTAGCAGCATACCATATGTTTCAAGGATATCTACTACTTGGATATCTATGTAAGTCTGGATCCTTGGGTCTGATCTAACTTGCACATGCATATTTTTTCAGTTCTCCTACCATGTTGACCTCAATTTTGTCAAACTAAATCACCTTATTATGATTCTAGGTAGGACTTACTCCTAAATTCTTGCAAATGGAAAAAGGCATAACATTACCTGATGCCCAAGAATCCAACAAACAATTATGCAAATTCTTCCTAAATATTCTAAGACTTAAAATAAATAGTGGGGTTCCAATCTTACCTTTATACACAACAACGTTCATGTCAACAACTAAAGTCACCTTATTTTTTCCTTTTATATGATCCACTTCTTCTAAAGCCTTTAACACAATCTCCTGCTATGTTGGGCACCATTTGAGGATATCGAAGAATGATAGGGAAGTCTTTTGTTTCTGCATCTTTGAAATGAAATCAAATTCTAATTCATTACTCTTTGAATATCTAGGAATAAAAGGTGAGTTACCTTTATTTTGAACATCAGGTGGGCCTCTTGGCAGAGGTGGGTTATTATCTGCATTTGGATTAGGTGGGACCATTACATTTAGAGGATTAGATGCGGTGAATGTGCTCTTATTCTAATTTCTCAGAAAATGACCACCTTTGGATTGGAAAGCCTAAGCATCGTACACATCCTCCTCTGGCTAGTTTTCTTCGTACATAGGGATCTGATATTGTTCATCAATGGTTTCAAAGGTCATGGATTTATTCACCGATCCACCCTCTAGATTAGAATTTCCTGGTGGGGGGTGAGAATCAGCTTGTCCAATCTTAACCATTTTCTCCATTTTTGGGTAGTTAACCTTAGAATGAGCTGCAATGTCATGCAACCTACACCAATTTGTCATAAATTCCAGATCAGCCACATTTGCAGTGTTTGGCTTATCATCACTAGCCTAATAATTTATTGTTGTTGGACCTTTGGTTGTATCCTTTGTTCTTATTTTGATAATTTTGGTTAGAGGAGTTTTGGTTATGGAAATTCCTATTGGTGTTCTGATTTGAATTTTGATTAGAGTAACTACCCTAGTTGTTATAACCTCCCTGATTCTAGTAATTCTGATTTTGGTTTTGAGGGGGGTTATTTCTAAGTTGTGTTATGTCATTGGACATTTGAGACATATTTTTCTTGAGAGTTTCCATCTCATTGGTCAGTTGAACATTTTTTCACTTTCTACAGCTTTCCCCACAGATGGCTGATGAACGGGATTTAACCCTCCCACTTGATGATGGTAGTTTTGAGGTTGTTGAGAAGAATACTAAACACTATTAGTGAAAAATGGTAGGGGAGGTGAGGTTTGTAGCTCATAAATAGTTCCATATTGGGATTAAGACATCCCTGGGACCATATTGAACAAAGGAGGGTTAGGCATTTGGTAGCCAATGGGAGGAAGAACTCCTCCTAAACTTCATGTTTGCAAGCTTATCTATTGTTACAATTTTATGGCTAGATGATAGACCTTAGACAAAGAATAAATGTCAACAACAACATAGGTCCTCTACAAGAATAGGCCAATCAAGGGGTCTACAGCTCTTAAATACGCTAGAATGGCAATATTTTTAGCAACTAAGTAAGGGTCTTGTAACCTACTGAACATTCTATGAAATCTCGTGTTGAACAATGAAAATGGTTCATGGGGTTCCTTTCTTATGGTAGAAATTGATGATATAGAATGGAAGGGTCTACATAGACCCTAAACTAATGAATAAAGGCATTTTCTAAATCTTTCCAACCTAATATGGACCCTTGGGACAGATTTAGGTACCAGTTGTATGTCATGTCTCTCAAACAATACAGAAACAACCTACACACCACATTGTGGTGAGATACCTAAGCATGATTATAGGCATCCTTGAATTCTTGTATATGTTCCTCATCACTTCTTGATTCTCTTCGCATATACTTGGGACAAAGCCTTTCCAAATTTTTGGGCAGATCATGTATACCACCCGGGATAGCCCCCAGTGGAGAGGGGTTAGTTATGAAGAAAGCCATGGGTGGTGGTGGTATTGGTTGGATGGGTGGTGGTAATACTGGTTGAACTAGTGGTGGAGTGGTGAATTAGGTTGCTAGGGTGGAAAAGATGGAATTGGAAAAAATCTAGGTGGAGTAAGTGGTGGTGGCAATGGTTTGATCAAGACTTTATGAGCTTGGGGCCTATATCTAACTGGGGTTTGGAGCTCTACTAATGGATTAGGATTTGTAGAAGATATAAGATCTCTTTCATACCTTTGTGGTGAGAATGACCCAATCCGAGCCAGCTTGTTCCTTCAAGCCCTCCTTCTAGCACCATATCTGTTGATGGTCAAAATAGCATAACAACATAAAATAGAATATCTCTACCCTATTTCTCCTGAAAAAAGAGAGACAACATATAGTAATCTAAATTCTAAGGTCCTGGTAGTTGATTCTCAACAATGTTGATATTAATCAATGGTCGATGTAACTATAATATTCAAGGGGCCTTTGCTGGTAATAACAAACACAAACTACATCAGATCAATTAACCTAAATTGGGGGGTTTAAATAAATAGAAAAGATAGATCAAGGCATAGATCAGTAAAACATGAATAAAATTTCTTAACATCCTGACATATATTCTCAACAATGAGTGTTTATTAATAGATCAAAACCATAACATGATGCAACCTGCAAAACAATCTATACCATTGCATAAATTCATAGTGCTTAATTTAACCATCACAACCATTCATCAAAATACTTCAAGATTCAAAATAGATTACTCATTTGTTGTCAACAATATAGATCAAACAAACATAACATTAATTTCATTCATAGATAATCTAATGAAATAATCTTAAAAATCCAATCTTCAGTGTTGAATTTCATCAAGCAGAAAACATTTAGGCCCAACAATTCACTGGCATACTGATTGATTATGGTTCATTAACCTCGTCCAAGAATTTCAATTCCAACATAAAAAACTGTATAAAAGTGTATCTAAATCAAACATGAACTTAAAAGTGTCTTTCTCAAAGCTATAAAATCCTATTTTCTATCATCATGTAGCTAATCCTTCTTTAATCAGTCGAGCTTTACAAAAAGGAACCTCAAAGTATATATAGGAATGCTACACATAAATTTCTCTCAATCAGAAATTGAGATCCACTAATCAAGGAACTAGATTGTCTAATCTTTAGTTCAAGGGTTGATTGCCCTATTGTGAAAAATATTACATGCAAGGAGGAAGGTAGAACTGGCTGATGAAAAGCCTTTGGTTAAACCTATGTCAAATCCTTGTAAAGTAGGAGAGAAAAGGGGAAATCATGTGCCAAAAATAGAACATTTTGCTACCAACTCACTCCTGCATTGTTTTCTCAGGAAGATATTCATCATAGTTGGAGAATACTTGTTGAAGGATGTCTACATCATGTCCATCCACCTAGTCATCTTCAAAATTGATTCTTTTCAACTTGATCAATTCTCTCCTAGCATCTTGTACTTCTTCTTTGATATCCATGAGCTTATCTAGTAACAAATATTCTCTATTATCTTCCATTTGTATCACCTCCTTGAATCTATTGCTCCATTTCTCCTTTAATTGATCCAAAGGCATGCCTTCTTTAACCGGAATATCCAAATTGACTATAATTGCTACTACAACTTCTAATTCATCAATTTTCTCATTCAAGTCCTTGCAAGCATTTTGAACTTCATCCTTATGCTTGTAGATGAAATTGGATCTGAAGCAGATTATATTAGCAGTCCTTTCAAGGAAATCTGCATTATCTTCTTCAATGATTGACTACTCCAGGAGAGTTGACTTTGGTATCTTGTTGATGTCCTTCAATTTCTTTACATATTCTCTATATTCTTCATCTTGTTTCCCTAGAACTTCAACATGATGACTCATTTATTCTACCAACTCAAGTGCCTTTTTATGAATTTCAAAACTATCCATTACCACTTCACCAACTTCCTGATTAAGCTTGTCA
Organism: Sequoiadendron giganteum; assembly: GCA_007115665.2. Taxonomy (NCBI): domain Eukaryota; kingdom Viridiplantae; phylum Streptophyta; class Pinopsida; order Cupressales; family Cupressaceae; genus Sequoiadendron; species Sequoiadendron giganteum. Next base: position 396,396,095 of record CM021107.1, read on the forward strand.
ATCCATGTATCCAACATCCCAAACTTATTCTTTATTTGCACTAAATCATCAACCTCTCTTTTACTTAACAAGATTGGGGTTTCCAAGGCAGCAACTTGTTGGGACATGGGAGTGGAGACATATTTTAAGAATTTATGGAGCTAATCCAATTGAGCTTTAACCTCATCCTTCATTTTTTTTGTCTTTAATAATTCTAGACTTGGTGGAGGAGGCTACAATGTCAATAAGATTCATCTATTGGTTCCTTGTACGTCTGCCCAAGTTAGCCATGCCCAATTGGTAATCAACTAACTACATATCTTCTCTATCCCTATCTACCACTGGAATTGCACATTCAATAATGATCTCTCTTGCATCTGTGAGCCTTGTGTAATGAAGAACCTTACCCTTCTTTTTGGACCTTTCCTTCTCTATTTTCTTCATCATTTCTTCCCAGTTCAGAGGCTGTGGTGGAGCTATCTACTTCTTCTTGAGATCCAACTTCAACCATGTAGGAGCAATAGGAAGAGGCAATAGTGGTTGAAGATAATGGTTGTAACATGGTAGCTTTAGGCTGAGAGTTAACTTCCTACATATTTTGTTGTTCCCTTTGTGCCTCCTCTTGTGCAACCCTCTCAAATTCTTCCTTATCTTTCTGTTAAAAAATGTTTGGTCCCTCCATCCTCAGTTTCATCAAGAGGTGTCTCCACATCTATTTCTTTGCTTGACAGAGTATCCTCTGAATCTGTCTCTACATCATGGATTTCAACTTCGAGATCCTTTCCCTTCAAGGATTCAGCTTCCTTGTGGAGGATTCCTCTAGGAATTTCTTCAGTTGGCTACTCTATAAGATGGGGTTGAATAGATAGCTCCCCTACAGCTGATGTTGAGGCCCCAAGTCCCATTATAATTTCCTCCTCATGTACCTCAAGGTGGTCCTGAGCATGAGTTTCAAGTTCAATTATTTCTATTTCGAGAGGGAAGAAATCCAAGGGCTCCTTAGGAGGCATTCTTCTTTTTGTCCTCTTATACCCTTGAGTGGTACCTGTAGCTTTTCTCTTCTTGGAAGTTTGAGCCTCAGGCTCCTTGGTTCTCAACACAACCCATTGGATGCTTCTATCCAATACTGGTCTTGCTATCTATTTAATATCTATGGATTCCTCTGCATTCTAATCCATAGGATCCAAGTCTTTGGTGCCTATATTTTGTGCATCATATTGGGGATCCAAAGTCACCCCATCATCTGACAGTGTTTCAGGAATGTCTACTTTGACCCCATACTCCACCATGAGTGGGATAGGCAATATTTCATAACTTCTCCTCCTTAGATCATAATCATCTTGGAGATCTCTCCAAAAGTCCTCTAGCAGATTGAAGTGTTTATCAAAAACACAAGCAAGCAAAGCATTCATCTTATTTTTAGGATCATAATGCTTCTTGGCACTATATAAGCCCAATTTCAAGTGCATCAACTCATTGCAAATGACCTTCACTCCTACAAGGTGTGGACAACTATATTCACCCAACTTCATGGGGAATTTGTGACAACCAGTCTTATGCTTTATACCAAATTTGGAGTTCACCCCCAAGGCTTGATAAATGAACTCCATCAAAAAAATTATGTTGTTGCAACACCTAGGGAGTAGGTGAGGGTGACCATCAAATCTAGCCAATCTGAAATATGTAAACCTGGGGTATTGGATGAACCAATGTCCCCACTTTGCAATAAATTCCATGGCTTTTTGACTTAATCTATATCCTGCATCACTTGTGATCCGGTTAATAATGACATATAGAAATGCATCATTAACCCTTATGTAGTGTAGTTTCGAGGTTTGCAAGGTGAGTTGATCATAATGATTCCACACCTTATTCTATCCTTGAGCCTCTCCCAATATGCCCACTACATTTAACCTGGGAAAGATGCATCTTCTGGCTACTACATAAATCACATAAGAGGTCATGAAGAAACTTTTGGTTTCTCTCACTCTAAGCATTTGGTTGTGTATGCATTTAGACACAATGATAGGCCCATCAAAAAATTTCCTACCATCTAGGATAGTTTGAACGAATGGAAACATCTATTCCTTGAATTGTAAGGCATCTCTTTTTCCAAATACTCTAGATATCATCATTATGATGTCCCCAATCTCCTTGTAAAATTCTACCCTTTTAGGCTGATTCAGAAGGTTAACCAAATACTTTTTCTCCATTTCCATCCAACTCTTGTTCATATGAGCTCTATTAACATCCTTATTGTTACTATATATCTTCAAGGCCTCTACCTCATTGAGTTTCCTAGGATTCTATGGAGTGGGCACATTGAACATGAACTGAAAAATTTATAGAGTTAGATCAATAATAATATTGTCCTATGAGTCCACACATTGTCTGGCAGTAGGATTATATGCTCCAACTATTGTCATTATTAATTCAGGACATTGGATTGATAGAGGAAATAGAGAGATATGAGCCAAATCGAAGTCAACAATTCTTTGAGTCCTGCTTGTTACCTCCTCAGCAAATGTTTCCAAGTACAAATCCTTGCAATTGTATGGTCCCAAGTTAGTATTACTAATATCCACCCATTCAGAATCCACTTTTACTAATATTACTAATAGGACCCTGATGCTTATACTTCAAGGTATAAGGGAGTTGTTCTACCTTGATATTTTTATCTTAACTCCTTGTTTTGAGGTCTTTGCAGGTTGGATCCTTTGAGAAGCCTCACCTGATGCTCTTGAAATTTCTTAATTTTTATAACAAAACCCCATATTAGATCCATAAGAAGTATAAAAACCAGGTTAGCGATCTCGCCTTCCATTTGTTTTCTTCATACTTAGCCAAAATTAAATACTCATCGGAGGTGGGACCAAGTAGAAGACAACCCTATAAGGCTTTAAAGCACTGTTGGGGGCGGGATCAAAATGGAAAATGAACTTATAACAAACCATTTAGTGGGATCGGAACCAGAATGAAAATGGTTACTGAGATCAGAACCAGAAAGAAAATGGGACTCGATACATGAAGAAGTTCTATATACCCATCCAGTTCTACTTCTGGTTCTACTAGAGTAGAAGACATTTGAAATTTCATAATTCATCTAAAGAGGGCTCGGGAACAAATCAGACATGCATTGCAAACAAAGGTTCATGACCAAAAATATTTCTTGATCTGACTCTGACCAAGATCTTAATATGATGTCATTAATAGAAGGTTTACAGTGGAGTGAATGACATCACGACCTAAAATAAGGTCACCTGACAAGCTGAGGAGGCTTAAAGTAACAATACTAACCTATCCCCCATATGATCGAGGGGAAACCAACGACTAGGGCACAAATTTTTAAATTAGCATGGATGCATCAAACCCTAGTTTTTGAAACCATTGACTTAAGAAATTAGAGCATCAAAACCCTTCATGAAAATCATTGAGTCGGCACACAAAAAGGACAAAAAGGTTAAATAACAAATCAAAGACCATTAAAAACCCTAGAATCCCTCCAAAAAATGACACCCTAAACCTTAGGGAACAACAGTACGGACACGATCAACGTGAAAATGACCACGATGATCAAGATAGCTAGAAAAGATGAAAATAAAGTAAACAAGACAACGATGGAAAGAAAAACAAAGGGGAAAACAAACAACAGAAAGAGAAAACAAAGACCCACAAGTAAAACTCATGAATCATGTAGAAAAGAATGAACAAAATGAAAGCGACAAAAGAGACAAAAGACAACAACGAAAAAGAGCCCTACCTCGAAACACAACCCAATAGGTTGGCACTTGATCCAAACTTGTGTGTGAATGCTTGATCTCAAATGAAATCGTGCTTCCTCCTCTCTATCTCGGCTCTAGTTTGGTATCACTATTTAAACAATAATAATAACCAACGAATTAACCTTAATTAAAGGTTTAAACTCAATTTCATATGTGTGAGGAGCCTATAATTAATGCCATTAATGCGGCAGGTTGGGTGCAATGTTACGGTAGGAACAGGCACAAAAATATTGTGCGACTAAAGTAGAGTGGCAAACAAAATAAGGAAGTGGGAGCGAAATTGGGATCAATATTGATTAGGGAACTTTTGTAAAGTTCCATGTTTGATTCTAATTCCGGTTCGGGTTCCAGCAAAGACAAAAGAACGAAGGGAAATAAAAATAAATAAAACAACAACACAACAACGAGACTGAAAGCACCGACCTCAAGAAAAAATGTACAAAATAAAATGGTGGAGGTGGAGTCGGGAAGGGAAGGAAACTTGGAACCTTACAAAAGTTCTAATTTTAGTATCCATTCCCGATCTGGCCCCTTGAAGGGAAAACCACATGGAACAAACAAGCAAAAACAACGAAACCAACGAGAGCGGGATCGAGACTGAATTAGGCAATGAAACTCAACTGAGTTCCAAGTCAAGATTCAATTTTGGTTTTGATTCTGCCAGAGAAAAAAGAACAAAAAAAAAGACTTCAAAAAAATAACAAAATCCAAAACCTTTGCCAAAAAGACCCAAAGACAAGAAAAAAAGAGGGAGACCCATTTTGACCAAGGAAAAAGATGGGGTGGTTATGCAGGACATCACACAACTGTCCCTTTCAAGTATCTGGAAATTCTCTTTACAATAGTCACATGTGATTCCTTTAGATCAGCTTGATATCTAGCAACCATACATACAACATTCATGATGTCAGGTTCGGTCTGAGTCAAATAAAGCAATCCACCGATCATTGACCTATATCTTGTCTAATTTGACTTAGAAGAATCATCATTTTGTGTTAAATTGCATCCGCTTACCATGGGTGTACCAATAGGCTTTGAGTCTTCCATGCCAAAAAAAAATTGTAACTCTCCTACATATTTGGAATGAGATATAAAAAATCCATTATCTAACTGAGTGATTTGCAATCCCAAAAGGAAATTCATCTCTCCAAACATAGACATTTCAAATTCAATTTTTATTTCATCAGCAAACTTCATACATAAATCATCATCACCTCCAAAAATGATGTCATCAACAAAGAATTCAATAATCAACTCTTTATCATGATCTATCTTGAAATATAGATTATTGTTAGCAATACCTTTATTAAATCCAAGCTTCAACAAGTATTTATCCAATCTAGCTTACTAGGCTCTAGAGGCTTGCTTGAGTCCACACAGTGCTTTCTTCAATCGAAAAACCATATCTTCCTTATCAATCAGTTGAAATCCATCTAGTTGCTCAACATATACTTCTTCTTCTAGCTCACCATTCAGAAATGCTAACTTTACATCCATTTGGTAGACTTTGTAGTTCTTAAAAGCAACATAAGCAAGAAACAATTTTACAACTTCAATTCTAGCAATAGGGGCAAAGGTTTCTTCAAAATCAATACCCTCCATCTATGAGTACCCTTTACATACCATTATTGCTTTATTCCTAACCACTTCACCTTTTTCATTTAGCTTATTCCGAAAGACCCATTTGGTTCCAATCACATTTTTATTCTAAGGTTTTGGAACAAGAATCCATGTATCATTTTTCTCTATCTGCATCAGTTCTTCCTTCATTGCTTCCATCCAATGTTCATCTTTACATGCTTCATTGATATTGTTGGGCTCAGTCTTGGAAATCAGACAATACTCTTCTGGAATTATTCTTCTAGTCTACACACCTTTGTTCTTATCTCCTATAATCTGATCTTCAGAATGATTTAGCTTTGCATACCTCGTAACTTTAGGATTCTCTTGAACTTTTGGTTCTTTTGTTCTCTCTTTTGCACTTCCACTAGCCTCTCCTTCTTCATTCACTTGATTCACCAGAACAATTTGAACTTGATTCTGTGTCTAAGCATTTTTTCCTTTATTAGTAATATCATGTTGGTCATCTGAATCATATCCACAATATCTGGATGATCTAGCTGCGTCTTCATCAACTCTAACATTTGCAATTTCAGCCATTTTCCTCAATCTTCTATTATAACACTAGTAGGCTTTGCTTTTAGTAGAGCAACCTATAAATATTTCTTCCTCACTCCTAGCATCAAACTTGCCTATATATTCATCTCTCTTGATATAGCATCTACTTCCAAGGATTTTGAAATATTTAACATTAGGCTTATAACCAAACCACAACTCAAAAGGAGTCTTACTATAATTACCATTTAAATTTACCTGGTTGATAGTATACACAATAGTGCTTACATCATCTCTCCAATAGATACGAGTTAAATTTACTTCCAACATCATAGTTCTAGTAGCATCTAGAATTGTTTTGTTCTTTCTCTCTACAACTCCATTCTGTTGAGGAGTCCGAGGAGCAGATAACTGTCTTTTGATTCCATTCTCTTCACATAAAGAATTGAACTCTGGGGAAGTGAATTCACCACCTTTGTTTGACCTTAAGCATTTAATCTTTAAACCTATCTCATTCTCGGCCATAGCTTTGAAAATTTTGAACTTCTTTAGTGCTTCACATTTTTCTCTCAAGAAAGCAACCCATATCATCCTAGAGTAATCATCAATAAGAAACATAAAATACCTTTCTCCTTGTAGAATTCTAATTTTGAAGGGACCACATAGATTAGTATGCACCAACTCTAGTACTCCATTATAATGATGTTCTTTTCTCTGAAAATAAACTCTAGTTTTCTTTCTCATCTGACATTCCTTGCATATGGTGTTAGTAGGCTTCACTAGCTTAGGAAGATCTCTAACTGCTTGAGTGGATCTTACTTTGACAATGTTATCAAAATTCACATGACACAACCCCCTATTCCATAACCAAATTTCATCAACTTGATAAATTAAGCAAATTTCACTAGCAACACATAGGTGAAAAATGTTACCTCTTGTCTTTGTACCTGAAGCAATTATATTTCCAAAACTTCCTAGTATTATGCACTTTCCATCTTTGAACTAAAGATTGTATCCCTTGTCGACCATTTATCCAACACTCAATAGATTATACTTCAAACCTTCTACATAAAGGACATCATCAGTATTATGTTTACCACCAAGAGATATAGTGCCTCTGCCACAAATCACACCAGCATTGTTGTCTCCAAATCTTACGACAACACCGTCATATTTATCCAAGCTTACAAATTTTCTTTTATCACCAGTCATATGATGTGAGAATCCGATGTCAATCACCTACTCATCATTTTCTTCAATTATGGCAGCAAGATCTTTCTCAAAATTATTATTACTAGCAAATTCAATGGACATCAGACTATTTTCTTTGATAGCAATGAATACCCATCCATCCTCATTTCAATTTTCTTTATCAGATTATTCATCAGTAACACCTTCTTCAGCATAATAACATTTCTTTTGAAATCTAGGATTTTCAGGTTTGGACCTAGGAACTCTTTCAGGACATCTTGAGGAAAAATGACTTATCATATTGCAAGAGAAAAATTTAATAGGAAAATTTCCTTTGTAATTACCTTGTCCTTTGGCTTCTCTTTTCACAATTAGTGCTTCCAACTCTTCTACATCTCTTTCTTCATCTTCATACTTGAATGTCTTTCTAGAACTTTCTCTGAGATCAAATCTCTATTTTTTTCTTCTAGATATAGTAGCTTTAAATGCAGATTCTATCTTAGAGGTAGATTCACCAAATTCACTCAACTCAAAGGCAACAAGCTTACCACGCAGCATATCTCTTATCACATTTGTTACTATTTTGAGCTCTTCAATAGAATGAGCTTTCAATTTTTAAGAAGTAGACAAATATCTGAGCACTTTAGCTAGAATCTCTTGTTCGTCCAAGGTTCCACCGAGGCATCTAATACCCATCACTAGTTCATTTAATTTTTGCATGAAGGAATAATGTTTTAATCTTTGCCCATTTTCAATTTTTCATACTTGCCTTTCAAACTCTGTAACTTAGCAAATTTAACTTGTGCATCTCCATACAATGTTTCCAGCTTCTTCCATATCTCATGTGTTGTTTTTAGATGCATCACATTTGTAATCTTTGAATCTTTCAGGGCACTTAACAATGCTTCTATAGCCCTGATATTAGTTTTAGCTTCTTTGATCTCATTAGGAGTAGAGGGACCATTCTAAGGAATAACATGATTTTTCTTTGTAATCTTCCAGAAGGGTTCACCAATGCACTTCAAATGACACTCCATTCTATCCTTCCATAGAGAGTAGTTTGTTCCATCGAATTTAGGACTATCCTTCTTGTATGTTGCCAGCTTGGATCACCTCAAGCTAGTAAACTTCTTTAGAGGAACCTACTCTGATACCAATTGTTGGAAAAACAAGGATAGATAATTGAGAGGGGGGGTGAATCAGTTGTCACATATTATTCAAAATTATAGAACTTTCCTCAACTTATTCTTAGATCTGATGAAAGAACATTAAGCATAAACAATCGCCACATCAGAAACACAAAGCACACCAAGATTTTATATGTGGAAATCCTATTGGGGGAAAAACCATGGTGGATGTCAGTCCACAATATTATACCTTGTTAAAAGTATAGAGATGAATAATGGGAATGCACATGCATTCAGGAACACTACCTAGAGCTCATCGCTCAAGGAAGACACATTGTCTTATAGAAAAATTCATATTAAAACCATCTAAAGAATTTGAACTGAGAAATTAGATTCTTCAAAATCCTGATTACAGTTTCGGTTAAGCACATAAACACTTCTTCACACTTCACTCAATATTCTTCACACTCTGCTCTACAATCGAATGATCTGATCTTTATTCACATACTTCACATCTATGTCAAAATTAAGAAACAATCACGCTTATATATCCGCTACATGGAATTAAATCAACAACTTTGTCAGCCAAATATAAGATATAAGATGAATACAAACTTTCAGCCCAATCCATGAACACATCTTAATGTGCACCAACTGAAGTCGGTCACAACATAATGAAGACCTAAAACAAAATCCTCAAACATTCCAAGCATTCAAAAATTAATCCACGAGGATCCACAACATGCTTCAACCACCATGTCAGCCAAGAACATGAAAACCTAAACAGGCAAAGGAAAAGTCTCCAATCACAAGCACACCGATCAATGTGGATGAGCAACAAGGATAGAGCATGATTGAGAAACATCCATGAGCATCATGAATCAATAGAGAATCATCCAAAACAATTGAACTTACTAGAATCATATCACCTTCAATCAGGAACACTAACTGGAGCCATAGAAAAACTATCAGAACACAACTATTCATAACATGATCAAATCTTCACGTGGATCTCTGAAACTTTTGGTGGGTAAAATAGATACACTTAGCAATAAAACCTTTAGTGCACAACTTATGAATACCAACATACTGAACTTCATAGCTTCATAGACAACCTTCAACATATTTATTATAATTTTCTCAATATCCTCAACATATACAACCTTCAATACACCAATGCTAATAGTGTTGTTATAAATGACAACCACAACATCCAACAAATTGTACTTCCTTAAAAGTGTCAAGTATGGCAAGGGAATCATTTATAAGATCTTCAATTGTCCAACTAGGCTTTCTCAATCCATATAAGTATCTAACTTTTTTGAGGGAGTCACCCTTGACCCACACTCTTTTATAACCTTTCTCAAAAGTAGTCTTAATGCCCAAGAAATCAGCTTCAACTTTAGCATGATGATTTAGAATAAATGTTTAGCTGTAGATTCAATGTTTAATTTTCTTAATATTTTTTAATATTTAGATACATGTGTCTTTATCACAAGGTTGGAGTACTTATATTTATGTATGAAGTTGGAAAAGATATTTTTTTATTCTATCTATACCATAATTTTGTTATGATTATGAAAACATTTTGATGGAAATATATCCACCATTGTTGAGTTTAAATCAAGTTATAGATTATTTTATTAACAATTCACATGCATATAAATGAAGGTATTTTGGAGAATAAAGCTATTATATTCAAGCAATTGAGACCAATGGTTATAGTTTTTTATTTCATTGTGGAGACATTCAATATAATTCCTAAGGTTACAAATAAGATAGAATTGTAAGTAGTGATTATTAATCTTTCATCATATTTCTTATAACAAATGTTAAGTTAGTTTTGTTGATGTTGTTTATTTTTCTTAACAATTTTTTTAATATTTAAATTTAGGTGTTTTAGAGAAAAAACTATTGTATAAAAGGGATTGAGATCAAGTGGTTAAATAATTTAGCTTTCATTATGGATACTTTCAATAAAATATAAATACAATTTAAAAATATCTATTCAATCTATATTTTGAGGACATATTGTATATTTTTTATATTTAATATTTAGACAAAAAATATTTAATAGAGATAGTTAAAAAGGCTTATTTCATGTTTGAACATGTAAAGGTGAGAAGGAATTATCATTGTTGATATGTGAATAATAGAGACAAAAATTACACAATTTAATATAATATGATGTGAATAATTTTTATTTATAAAATATTTTATTATAGAGTAAAAAAATATCTAATTTGAATAAATGTGTTGTGAATAAAATATTCCTTGCAACATAAAATAGAAATATTTGATTTACCATGAAACATTAAATTATGTGCATTGAACATTAGTCCATCAACGGTTGGGTGGCATAAAACATCTTAGGTCTCTTTAGAGACTCTCTCGATACAATGTAGCCTATAAGGATTAGGAGACCTAGGAAACAAAACAAGGCCTCTAGTAGCATTCATTAGTCTACCTTGCCATGTTATAATTTTTTGTTTTGTTCCCATGAGGTGTGGAAGAAAAAAATATGGATATTGGTAAATTTACCCTAAATTCCATTGAGCCATTTTACAAGAATGCATCCATTGTTGACATAATAAAATGTTTTGGAGTTGAAAAAATGATAGGGTATTGTAGATGGGCCAAACATCCACCTATAGGGACAAAAAGAAGCATTCTTAGGTCTCATAGGTTATGAGAATTGTTGTGTCAAAGTTTCAATTATTTTTTATCTTAGGTCTCTTAAGACTCTGTTGGTATAATGTAGCCCAATATGATTATGAAACCTAGTCAATAAAACAAAGTTTTCAGTAGCATTTACTAGCCAAACCTAACTTGTTAGTATTGCTGGTTTTGTCTCACAAGGTGTTGAAGAAAAAATATGGTTATTAAAAAATTTGCATTGCTCTCAAATGAGACATTTTTGAAGAATGCATTCATTGTTGGCAAGGTCAAATGTTTAGAGTTGATAAAAAATAAGATAGGCTATTATACATGAGCATAACTTCCTTATATATGAATAAACAGTAAATTCATATATTCCATAGATTATGAGAATTGTTGTGTCAAATTTTGACAAAAAAATTTGCCTATGTCTCTTAAGAGGCTCTCTCAGTACAATGTAGCCTAGAATGATTGAGAGACCTAGGGAAAAAATGAGCCCTCTAGTAGCATTCAATGGCCCACCTTGACATGTTGGCATTTTTGGTTTTGTCCCATGAGATGTGAAATAAAACATATGGTTATTAGAAACTTCACATTTCTCTCAAATGAGACATTTTACAAGAATGCATTTATTGTCAAAACGGTCAAATGGTCTAGAGTTGAAAAAAATTGAGAAAGGTCATTGTATATGGGCTTAATATCTATCTCTAAGAATAAAAAATATATTTCTAGGTGACATGAATTTTGATAATCATTGTGTCGTAGTTTGACAATTTTTTCTCTTAGGTCTCTAAAGAGGCTCTCTCAATATAATGTAGCCCAAAATGATTGGGAGACCTAAGGAACAAAATCAAGCCTCTAATAACATTCACTAGCCCACCTTGGCATATTGGCACTGTTGGTTTGGTTCGATGAGTTATGGAAGAAAAATATGGATATTGGTAAATTATTAGTGGTATTCAGTGTAATGGTGCCATGAGCCATATTTTGTTCTTCACTTCATGGTGGTTGTTTGATTTCTAGATGAAGCCTTGTTTTATACCCGAAGTGTCCCAATCATTTAGAACTATGGGCTTCCAATAAAGTATCTTAAGATATCTAAGAGAAAAAAAGTGCCAAACTTTAATAGAGTAGTTCTCAAAGTTTGTGACACTTATGAATGTTCTATTTTGACCTACAACTACATGTGGGGTCCCTCTAAAATAAAATTTATCATTTTTTGTCAACTTGAAACCATTTCACTATTCCAACAATGAATGTATTCTTGAAAATGTATTAGTGGCATTTAGTGTAATGGTTCCATGAACCATTTTTTTGTTCTTTGCCTTATGGGGCCAAGTGAACTGTGATAACATATTAGAGTGGCTAGTGAATGAAATATGAGGTCTCATTTTGTACCCAAAGTGTACTAATGATTCTATACTATAGGATTTTGAAAAAATTATCTTAAGATACCTAAGAGAATAAAGTGCAAAACTTTGACAAAGTAGTTCTCAAATTTTGTGGCAGCTCCAAATATTTTGTTTTGGCCTACAACTACATGTGGTGTCCCTATATAATAAGCTCTCTATTTTTTTTTCAACACAAAACCATTTCACCATGCCAACAAAGAACGCATTCTTATAAAATGCATCAGTGACATTCAATGTATTGGTTCCATGAGCCATATTTTTGTTATTTTTTGGGGTCAAATTGATTGTGCCAACACATTGGGGTGGTTGGGTGAATGATAGAGGAGGTCTCTTTTTGTACCCCAAGTATCCCAATAATTTCAAACTATAGGCTTCCAAAAAATTATCTTAAGATACCTAATAGAAAAAAGTGTTAAAATTTGATAGAGTAGTTTTTGGAGTTTGTTGCACCTCCAAATGTTATATTTTGACCTACAACTACATGTGAGGTCACTTGAAAATTATCACTTATTTTCTATCAACTCAAATTATTTCACCATTTCAATACTGTTGAGAAACGATGCCTCAATTACCAGCTTGAACCTCTTTGAATTAAAGGTCTTGGTGAAAAAAATATTATTTTTTGCCCTTTACCGCCATACCGTGCGCAGACTCTTTCCTCACCATGGTGGCCGTAGTATTTTTATCTCTGTGGTTCTTCTAGCTCTAGCAGTGTGGGTCTACCAGTTACCACCCTACCGCGGTCAGTCAATTGACTGACCGCGGTGGCTGCAGTAAGTCTACCAGCGAATGACTAGCGGTTACCGCCATACCGTGGCCAGCCAAAGGGCTGACCGCGGTGGCCGTGGTAAAGCCACCTGCAGCTAGCCTAGTGGTTACCGCCATACCGCAACTAGCCAAAGGGCTGACCACGGTGGCCATGGTAAAGCCACCTACGGCTAGCCTAGCGGTTACCGCCATACCGCAGCCAGCCAAAGGGATGACCGCGGTGGCCATGGTAAAGCCACCAATAGTCAAGCTAACGGTTATTGCTCTACCACAGGGTGGCCTCTCAGCCCCCATGATAGCGCAGTAAGACTGTCAGCGGTCCCTCTAACCGGTTACCGCCATACCACAGGGTGAGCTTGAGAGGGTCGTGGTAGCATGGTAAGGCTTGGCTGGTGAGCTCGGTATGCTTACCACCATACCGCGAGCTGGTTGAATGAGCTTGGCGGTAGCATCATAAAGGTTGTGGTGAGCTCGATGGGAAAGGTGACTGGGTTGACCGAGTTGGACTCGATGTTAGAAGTCGACGACGAATAGAATGGAGACACGTGGCTCAATGTCCTATGATTATTGGCTAGAGGTAAATGCAGTAATTGCAACAGGTGCAGGTCAACTTAGGGTGGCAAAACAGAACCCGATTTGGGTAATGACAGTTATGGCTTGGGTGGCTCGATGCAGGAAGATCGACATGGGTAGATCATTGGTGAAATTTGATCAGAGATGATTGTACTATGTGATCGGCAGTTGTTTGAAAGAATTGAATGCAATGTATGACTTATGTAAGTCGAGTATGTGATTGCATAAGGAGGAGAGTTCAAACTGTATGTTATGAGTGAAACATTGTAACAATGAGAATTGGATTGTGCTATTGTGAGCTGAATAGAGAATTATGTGATTTGTATGTAACTAGTTTTGTTGCTGTAATACAAAATAGTCTTGACTTTGTGTGGTGGGTTTTTTACCTAAAAAGGTTTTCCCACATATATCTTGTGTCAACTGTGGATGTTCATCTTTGTGTAATATTTATTTTACTTGCATGTATTCATCTTAAGAAGTTTTAGAAGCTATTGAAACCTATTTTTGGTCTTCTCCTTTGTTGTATTAGTGTTAAGGGAATGTATTCCGCACTATTGGGTCTGTAGATCCATGCATGTTTTTCCCTTCAAGTGGTATCAGAGCTTGGCTAGTTGAGTTATCCTTGTAGGATAGATTAGATTTTTGTGCTAATACTATTTCAGTGGGAGTCCTGCATTGTTAAAACTTGTTTTTGTTTGAGCTAGTGAGTACATCTGGTAGAGTAGAGATTGAAAAGTTCAATGGCAGTAACTTTGAGTTATGGAAACTCAAGATAGAAGACTTGCCTGTGGATAGAGACCTCTGGATTGCTATCTCTGGAATTAAGCCACAAAGTACAATGCAAGAAGCATGGGATCTTGCTGATAGAAAAGCAAGAGGTTTGATAAGAATGAGTCTAGCCAATTTTGTTCTCTTGAACATTCATGAGGAGTAGTCTACAACTTCATTGTGGAATAAAATTGGTGATATTTATTAGGGAAAGTCCCTGGTAAATAAGTTATTCCTGAGGAAGAAGTTGTAATCGTTGAAGATGGATGAAGGTGCATCTGATGCAGACCATCTAAACTCATTTAATATGAGTGTCACTTAGCTGGCATCTATAGGTGTAAAGATTGAGGAGGAGGATCGTTGCATGCTCTTGTTGTGTTCATTACCTGACAGTTGAGATCATCTTGTGATGGCCATTGGAAGCACTACTTCTGCTTTCAAGATGGAAGACGTTGCTGCCTCATTGTTATCTGAAGAGATGTGGAGAAAGTCTTCAGATATGGCCAAAGAGGCTCTTGCTGTTCGAGGTAGACCAAAGGAGAAAGGCAAGAAGAAAGACAAGAAGTCAAAATCCAAATCTATAGGGAGATCAAAGTCTCCTGGTAAAAATTTCAAGGTGAGATGCTGGAACTATGGGCAACCTGGTCATACCAGGAAGGACTGCAAGGAGAAGAAGAAGAAGAATGCTTCTGACAATGAATCTTCTCAAAGTGATGCATAAGCCTTCATTGCAGCAGCCTTGACAACTCAGGCATTAGATGATGTCTGGTTAGTTGACTCAGGTGCTTCTTTTCACATAACATCCAATAAAGAATGGTTCTCTAAATACGAGAAGTATGATGGTGGAAAGGTTTACTTGGCAAGTGATTCAACATTGGAGATAGTTGGCAGAGGAAGAGTCAGAAATCAGTTTCCTGATAGGAGAGTCAAAGGTATTGGTGGCATATTTCACATACCAAGTTTGGCTCAAAATATTTTTTATGTCAGTAAGTTAAATGATGCTGGGGTAGAAGTTTATTTTTCTAGTAAGGGGTGTAAAATGACTAGAGGTGCAATGGTGTTGGCTAAGGATGTTCATACTGGTACTCTGTACAAGTTGGATGCACGTCCTGTTCTTTGTAACAGTGCCTCTATAAAGTCATGTAATGCTGCACCTATAGAGAAAGATGAAGACTCTTCTCTGGTTGCAAATGCTATGGAGGTAAATCTCCCAGTTGAGAAGACTATGCTATGGCATCATAGACTAGTTCACATTGGTGAGAAAGGTTTAAAAACCTTGAAGAATAAAAATCTTGTAGAAGGGCTTGATGATTGTAACCTTGAGTTCGATTTATGCGAACATTGTATCTACGAAAAATAGTACCGTGTTTCTTTTTATTCTTGTCCTCACAAATCTTTTGGTATACTAGATTATGTTCATTTAAATGTGTTTGGTTCAGTAGATGTTCCTTCATTATCAAAGTCTAGATATTATGTGTCTTTTATTGATGACTATTCGAGAAGGGTATTTGTATACTTCATTAAAAGTAAATCAGAAGTGTTCAGTCGATTTAAAGAATTTAAATCTTTGGTTGAGAATCAGACTGGAAGGAAAATTAAGTGTTTGAGGATAGACAATGGTGGTGAATTATGTTCTGCATATTTTGAAAGGTATTGTACTGATCATGGAATTAAAAGGCACAAGACAACGCCTTATACTCCACAGCAAAATGGAGTTGCTAAAAGGTTAAACAAGACACTGATGGAAAAGGCAAGGAGTATGCTGAGCAGTGCTGGTTTGGAGCCGAAGTTCTAGGCTGAGGCTATGGCTACAACATGTTATTTGATTAATAGATCTCCTTATTCAGCTCTTGTTGACAAGACACCTTTGGAAGCATGGTCTGGTAAGAAGCCCTCTCTGAGGCATGTCTATGTGTTTGGCTGTGAGGCATATGTTTATGTGCCAAATGAAAAGAGATCTAAATTGGATAACAAGGTTGTCAAGTGTATCCTCATTGGCTATGGAGTTGGTGTGAAGGGATACAAGCTTTGGAACCCTGTTACTGAGAAGGTTTTGTGTAGCAGAAGCGTGATATTTCGTGAGCTAAAACCTTCAGTTAGTGATCAACAGCTTGGGACAAATCAGAGTGGCAAGAAGAATAAGGATGCAGTTGAAATTCCCCAAACTCCTAAAAGGGAAGAACTACATGGTGTACCTAAGACTAAGGAGAGATCAAGCAGCTCTAGAAGTTTTGATGATGAAGATCAACCTCAGCCTGTGAGAAGATCTACTCGAGAAAAAGGGCAACCTGATAGGTATGGTTTCTCTATGGTAGATTCAAATTGTGCTTATGCCTTAATTACCAGCACTGATGAACCTAGGACTGTTAAAGAAGCAATCAGCATGGCTGATTCAAAGTCTTGGCTCGAAGCCATGAATGAAGAAATAGATTCTTTGAAAAATAATGATACCTAGAATTTGGTACCACTACCTAAAGGGCGAAAGCCTGTTGGTTGTAAGTGGATATTCAAAAAGAAGACAGGTCTTGATGGTAGTGTTGAGAAGTACAAGGCTAGACTGGTTGCAAAAGGTTTTTCTCAAATTGAGGGAATAGATTATGGAGAGATTTTTTCCCCTGTAGCAAAGCTGACATCCATTAGATTTATTTTGTCTTTAGCAGATGTATATGATTTTGAAATTGATCAGATGGATGTGAAGATATATTTTCTCCATGTTGAGATGGAAGAAGAAATCTACATGTCCCAGCCTCAGCATTTTGATGAAAGAGGTAAACAAAATCTAGTCTGTAAGTTAAACAAATCTCTCTATGGTTTAAAGCAATCTCCTAGAATGTGGTACTAGAAATTTGACATGTTTGTGTTGTCAATTGGATTTGTGAGATCAAAATATGATCATAGCATTTACTATAAATCTGAAAATGATCATGTGCTTGTTATCACCCTGTATGTGGATGATATGTTATTTATTGGAAATTGCAAGACTATGATTTCTGATCTTAAATCTCAGTTGTCTGCAAAGTTCAAAATGAAAGATCTTGGTATAGCTAGGTACATTCTTGGAATGGAGATTACCAGGGACAAAACAAGAAGAAAGCTTTGGGTTAGTCAGAGTAAGTATGTGAAGATAGTTCTGGAGAGATTTAACATGGATGACTGCAAACAACTTGTTGTTCCAATCATGCATGAAACTAAGCTGTTTGTTGAAGAATGTCCAAAGTCTGCTATAGAGATGGAGGACATGACCAGTATGCCCTATGCAAGCATTATTGGTAGTTTGATGTATGCTATGGTCTGCACAAGACTAGACATTGCCCAAGTAGTGGGAGTTCTAAACTAATTTATGGCAAATCCGGGGAGATCACATTAGGATGCTGTGAAGAGAGTTTTCAGGTATTTGAAGGGGACTTCAGATTATGCCTTGTTTTATCATGGTAGTATGGTTGCATCACAAAAATCTCTCAGCATCCAAGGTTATGTTGATTCAAACTAGGCAAGGGACATAGACAGCAGCCGATCCACCAGTGGATACACTTTCATGCTTAATGGTGGAGCTATCAGTTGGATGAGCAAGTGATAGGTTGTAGTTGATATATCCATGATAGAGGCAGAGTACATGGCTGCAACTCATGCCTATAAGGAAGCTGTTTGGCTAAGGCGTTTGTGTTCAGACATTGGATTTGATGGTGGGCAGATTACAATCTGCTGTGACAGTCAGAGTGCCATTTGTTTGGTAAAAAATCCAACTTTTCATGCCAGGACCAAGCACATTGATGTAAAGTATCACTTCATTAGGGACATGGTTCAAGATGGTAGGGTCAGTCTGGAAAAGGTGGACACCTTGAAGAATGTTGCAGATGCTTTGACAAAGCCTATGAGTACAGACAAGTTCAGATGGTGCGCAGAATCGATGGGCCTTGGGGCCTATGACAGACAGTAATTTGTCATGGTATGGAGGAAGTTGGTAATCTTCTTCAAGTGGGAGCTTGTTGAGAAATGATGCCTCAATTACCAGCTTGAACCTCTTTAAAATAAAGGTCTTGGTGAAAAAAATGTTATTTTCTGCCCTTTACCACCATACTGCGCGCAGTCTCTTTCCTCACCATGGTGGTCATGATATTTCTATCTCTGCAGTTCTTCTGGCTCTAGTGGTGTGGGTCTGGCAGTTACCGCCCTACTATGGTCAGTCAATTGACTAACCATGGTGGCCGTGGTAAGACCGCCAATGACTGGCTGGCGGTTACCGCCATACCACAGCCAGCCAAAGGGCTGACTGCGGTGGCTGTTGTAAAGCCGCCTGTGGCTAGCCTGGTGGTTACCGCCATACCGCAGCCAGCCAAAGGGCTGACCACAGTGGCTGCAGTAAAGCTGCTTGCAGCTAGCCTAGTGGTTACCGCCATACTACGGCTAGCCAAAGGGCTAACCGTGGTGGCCGTGGTAAAGCCGCCAACGGTTAGGTTGATGGTTACCGCTCTACCGTAGGGTGGCCTCTCGGCCCCTGTGGTAAGACTGTCAGTGGTCCCTCTGACCGGTTACCGCCATACCGCAGGGTGAGCTCAAGAGGGTCGTAGTAGCGCGGTAAGGCTTTGTTGGTGAGCTCAATATGTTTACTGCCATACCGCGAGCTGGTTGAATGAGCTTGATGGGCTCGGTGACTGGGTTTGTTGAGTTGGAATCGATGTTAGAAGTCGATGATGAATAGAATGGAGACACGTGGCTCAGTGTCCTGCGATTATTGGCTAGAGGCAAATGTAGTAATTGCAGCAGGTGTAGGTCAACTCAAGGTGGCGAAACAAAACCCAATTTGGGTAATGATAGTTATGGCCTGGGTGGCTCGATGCAGGAAGATCGACATGGGAAGATCATTGGTGTGATTGATCAGAGATGATTGTACTTTGTGATCACCAGTTGTCTGATAGAATTGAATGCAATGTATGACTTATGTAAGTCGAGTATGTGATTGCATGAGGAGGAGAGTTCAAACTGTATGTTATGAGTGAGAACATTGTAACAGTGAGAATTGGATTGTGCTGTTGTGAGCTGAACAGAGAAGTCTATGATTTGTATGTATCTAGTTTTGTTACTGTAATACAAAATAGCCTTGACTTTGTGTGGTGGGTTTTTTACCTGAAAAGGTTTTCCCACGTATATCTTGTGTCAACTATGGATGCCCATCTTTGTGTAATATTTATTTTACTTGCATGTATTCATCTTAAGAAGTTTTAGAAGCTATTGAAACCTATTTTTTCTCTTCTCCTCTATTGAATTAGTGTTAAGGGAATGTATTCCACACTGTTGGGTCTGTAGATCCATGCATTTTTTCCCCTTCAAATACTACATGCATTCTTATAAAATGTATTAGTGGAATTCAATGTAATGGTATCATGAGCCATATTTTTTCTTCACCTTGTGGGGCCAAAGTAACTATAACAACACATCAAGGTGGATGAATGAATTCTATATGAGGTATCATTTGTACTCCCCAAGTGTCCTAATAATTTTGGAATACAATCTTTCAACAAATTCTCTTAAAATACCTAAGATAAAAAAAGTGCCAAACTTTGATAGAGCAATTCTTAGAGTTTATGGCACCTACAAATGTTATGTTTCAACTAATAGCTACATGTGGGGTCCCTCCATAATTATCTCTCTTATTTTTTCACAACTCAAAACAATTTCACTATGCCAACAATAGATGCATTTTTATAAAATACATTAGTGACATTCAATGTAATGGTGTCATGAGCCATATTTTTTGTTCTTCACCTCATGAGGCCAAAAATATATGATAAAATGTTGAGGTGGCTAGGTGAATGCTAGAGGTATTTTTTATCCCAAGTGTCCCAATAATTTTAGAATACATGCTTTTGACAAAGTCTCTTAAGAGACCTAACAGCCAAAAAGTGCCAAACTTTGATATAGTAGTTATCAAAGTCCATGGCACCTATGAATGTTCTCTTTTGAACTACAACTACATTTGAGTTCCCTCCATAATAAACTCTCTCAATTTTTCAACTCAAAACTATTTCACCATGCCAAAAATAGATGCATTCTTGCAAAATTCATCAATGAAATTAAGTTTAATGGTGTCATGAGCAATACTTTTTTTTCTTTAGCTCATGGTGCCAAATAGATATTTATGGGTTTCAATAAAGATAGTTGAAATAATCACTTGTATTCCTTCAAGCAATTGCATTGAAACTTCATTAGAATTCATTAAGGTTTACAATATGACCTACTTGACTCTAAAGTAGCTCATCATGAATTTTTTTTTGAAATATTATTATAAAAAATGCCTCCCAAATTATGTTTGACATTTTCTTTCACAATCCACTTAACATACATAAATTGTACATAAGAAAAATCACAAAAGTATGTGAACATGAAAAAAACTCAAAGAAATAACACCATAATCACTATGGCATTAAGTTACTTTAGAGAAACCATAAAGAATGAGAAAAAAATAGAGTTAACAACCCCTTATATCCACTACAAATATTTTTAAGTGTATTTTAGTCAACTTAAATGCATATGTGAAAATCTTGTAAACTCTCTTTTTCTTGATGATTTTCGATGATGAATGATGGCACTTATAGTGTTAAATTAACCACCCCAATATGTTAGTACAATAATTATCTAACCAATTTGTAGGAATGTTTGAGAGGTATGGGTGGGTAAAAGAGTCCTATAGGACTTAAGTTTGCACTGAACTATTACTTCTTGCAACATTTATATTGTTTTCTATTGTAGTAAAACTAATTATAGTCCATTAGAGTATTTTATAGAGGAATCTACTAACCAATTTTAGAAATAAATAATTATTTTATATGTTACATTATTTTTGCACAATATTATGTGAAAATTTGGCACTTTTTTGTCTCAAGTCTCACAAAAGACTTCATTTAACTATTGTAGCCTAGAAGGCCTAGTAGGTGTGGGTGGTTAATTGAGGAATTCTATAGCATTAAAATCCCACCTTTATGGTTTTTCATAGTTAGTTTTACAATGTGAAATGTTATTTTCTAAATTGCTCATTGGATGCCCTCAGCACCAAATTGATGCTTTTACAAAATTTGATAGCTTTCCATTGCTTCATAAGAACTTAATGTTGATGGTGTTTTCTGCACATCAACAACTCAAACAAAATATGATATCCTATCTCTCTTGAAAGGTAAATCTCTATGAACAAAGAGATAACCCCAAGGTATCTAATGTTAGGTCTTGACAATGCAACAAAAAAACTCAGTGATAAATATGAAAATGTTGGTAATCACAAAGGGACCTTACTACAAGCAAATACTAAATTTGAATTTATCAGATCTAGCAATATGGTGATACTTTAGATCTTGAATCTAACTCAAGTAATCAAATAAATAACAAAATATAAAAAATTTAAGAGAGTTCTGAGACTGATTATAACCCTAAGATTAACAATGAAAATGATAAAATGCTTGAAATGGACCAATTCCTCATAAATGGATTCCTGTTTAATCCAGATAAATCTGCAATCTTACAGAAATAGTGCAAACTTATAAGGTATTAAAGATTTTAGAATTATAGACATTCATTCAAACAACCTTATCTCAATTTGAAATGAAAAAACATCTACAATTGAACTAAGCACAATGAGTATTAAATTCCAGACTAACTTTGCAAAACAATTAACAGTTAGCTAGTTGCAAAAAGTATGGACAAGAGATTGCTGCAAAAAATTCAAGCATCAAACCCTAAACAGCATTAGATCATCAAACATACATTGAATAAACTTAAGCAACTTTAAAGATGGAATTCCAAGAACCATGCTAGTAAAACTGAACACAAGGAAGGCACCAAATCACAATGTCTTTACTTGTATTAAATCATCCAAAGTGGCAACAATTCCAGTCTTCTATTTTAATACTTGCTTGAAAGATAAAAATAAACCCTAACTCTAACTCTTTCTTTTTCTCAATTCATTCCACACTAAAAATCATCTAGCTAGCCCCAACAAATGTGGTAGAATGCCAAATTTATAGAAAACCCCCAAAGACATGTCAGCCAAATTAGGTTTACAATAATGAACCGCCCAAAAATAGGTCGGCCAAGAGGAATTCAAAATAACATGAAATATGCATTAAATGCACTAATTTCATCCAAGTCAGCCTAGGTTCTCCAACAATCTGGTCCAATACATGTGAAGGAAGATGAGGGATAATAGGGAAGCACAAATCCTGATGAATCACTACATTAACTGCCCTCCCCTTTGTCTTTATCTTGATTTTCCCTATCTTGTATCATTAAAAATATTTTCTCCAAGTCGGCAATAGGTGGCATAACTAACACCTTCATTCTTCTTTCAATGAACTTAATGTCCTCTCTTGATTGTTTCACCACCCTATTCCTGTCCACTGTTAGTATCAGTGATCCTTGACCAAACTGAGGTCAACTTGCTCTCTGGGATTCTACTGTTCAAATCTAGCTTAACCCTTTCTACCTCAGAGATAGTAGAGCCCTCAGGATTTGGATCCATTACCTTACCTTTGCTCTATCTAGCAATAGACTAACTTGACTCTTCCTACACACAAAAAAGATACCACAATAAAGATCCATCATAGAAAATAATTCAATTCAACTCATCACAAATGATATATCCATTCCTAAAACAAATCCATAATGAGAAAAATCCCACAAAAACCCCATAAGAATCACTTATCGCAAAGTTCAGGTTTCTAGCCCTTCCGTAGAATTTGGGTTGGAGAGGAATTCCGAGAAAATCTGGACTAGATGGAATCCAGTGAAATGACCACAAAGTAACTTCCAATCCACCATTTGATCGATCACATTAATAAAGAAATCATAAGATACATCTTAAAATAAACCAAATCAATCATTAGATGCTTAATCATCAAGGAAACTTTCATACAATATGTTAATTCTCCATTTTCAATCAAGATTTTGGGGAAATCCACCTTGGACGAAAATCCGCGAGAATAGCAATAGTTTACAAATTCCAAGAAAATGAAGGGGGCAAGAAATTTTGGGAAAATCTTTAAGGCACGAAATTTTGCGAAGTCAATACAATTTTCACACTTTAATCCTATTTTTGAGAAATTGACAAGGCGACGGATAAATCGAGAAAATCCCGAGGTAGAGGAAAGTCATGAAGAGCTCAAAAACCCGAAATATTTGACTTCATCAGGATTTCACCCAGATCAATCAAATGATTAGGAAGTTGGGGAATTTCTCCTAGGATTCAGATTGACTATAATGCAAGAAGAACAATCTAGATCCAAATCGATCAAAGTAAGATCCAACCAACGAGATGGAGTATTTCAATGGAGGAAACCTTATGAAATTGCCATGACAACACAACTTGGATCTCAATTCAATGTCCTCATTCTACTGTTCCTCACAATGACCTAACTTAAGATAGGGAAAATATCAAATCAAATGATGGCGACAAACTTCACCTCACCTAGAACGTGGTTTTATCAAAGGTCAAGGAGTTCTAGGTTAAACCTAAGCTCAGGATAAGGAAAGATCAAAATTAGATGGGCGGAAGAAAAGTAATGGATAACCCGCAAAAATCACAACCATGCAGAAAGAGAGAAGGTGTGAGCTATGAGGAAGGGCACCAAGCCAACAAATGACAATCCTAGCATTGCCACTAGACCATACCACACCGATATCCCGACTCAAAGAATACACCCACACAAACCTTGAAGCAAATTCAATTCGTTTATCAAAGGGAAGGCATCGTACATACCATGAGGACAAAGAAATTGAAGTAGAATGCAAGTGACAAGAAATCTTGACTGCAACCCTCTACCATGAACTCGAACACACAATCTAGCAGCAACAATCCACACTCAAGCTCCTTGACTCTCACAATAAGTAAAATGACATAAAACTCCTCACAAAATGCAAATAAACCCAAGAGAAGCAAATGACAAGACCGTACGGGGACTTAAATGCATCGATAAGACAACAAACCCGAGGATTCAAAGGCAAGACGAAATCCAGGAAAATCCGGTCCAGGTGGAATTCCATGAGGTCTCAAAATTTTTAGAAATGACACAAAGCAACCTCTGTCGGGTTTCCAAGGGGTTCAGGGAATTCCACCCAAGGGGAATTTTCCCGAAAACAGAGGAAAACCTGAGATGGATCCCAGAATGCAGGATTTTCAAAGAGCTCCCCTAAAGGGGAATTTCCACAAGTAGGATAACCACCCAAAAACATGCCAAGGCAACCAAATCCTCAAAACCAAAGGGTCCAAAAGACCAAGAATGAAATGAAAAAGAGGGGTCCTCACTTTCAGTGGGCGTGTGTGCAAAAACTACACAACACTTAAATTTTGAAAAAAACATTAGAGGAATTTATAGAGGACTTCAACACCCAAATATGGGAATACAAAATTCATTCATACATGTTATATACTATCTTAACTTTCCCACCAAAATTTGGACTTTCTATCTCATGTTTCCTAAGAAACCTCATCCAAATGATGCAACCTAGAGGGTTTAAGAGATTTGGATGAAAAATCCTCCTCTATATTTAACCCACCCCCTTTACATTTTCATCTAATAAATTCTATACCATGACACATACTATGTGTGGAATTGGTCATTTGATACTGAAACACTACACCAAACAAAAAATCTTGGTAATATTTGATTGCTTGCCACTATGAGGAAATATCTTTGAGTTGGAAAGATATCCCAAATTATTTTTTAAAGAAAATATTTACATAATTATAGGAATACATGATTCATGCATATGTGTCACTACTTTTATTCACTATCCTATTAAAGTTTGACATATTTTCCATATTATGTCTCTTGAGATAATTTATCTAACCAAAATATATCAAAAGGTCTAAGAAGCTAGGGTACAAAAATACAACCTACTTTATTCTTTACCTACCCAACCCCAACATATTGGTGCAACTATTTCTTATCCACAAAATTTATGATTTAAAAATTGATCTCTCAATGCCCTAACATTGCCCTATCATGTTGATAGAATTTAGCATAAATTAAAATTAAATGATAAAAATATATTTCATATTATTTTCATTATGCTTCTTTTTTATGTGTTCTTACTAATTAGGGCATTTGAATAGAGAAATATATAGTAACTTATTTGATGGAAAAATGGTCACATGTCATTCTAAGATAATTATATATCTAACTACAACTACTATCATGACAAACAAGATTGTTATGGATTGAGGTAGGAAACTACATATGATCTTTCTACCAAGAAAAACAATCATATAGCTAGTAATCAATCTATATCATGCCATTTTTCATAGATCAACCATTCTAAAGTGATTAAATATTAAAATTTTAATTTTCACAATAGGAATACATACACAAGGAATAAATTGTATTGTATATCAATCTATACATATAAGTGTAGAATAATTGTACACATACAAAAAATTGGAAATATATGCCAACTCAAAATAGTTCTTATAAAATGTGGCATAGACCATCTCAAAATTTATATACAATATACACTCCAAATAGCTACATTAAATCCTAAAGTTATATTTAGCCTTGTCTCTAATGATCCTCAACCTTTGATGGATCATCAAAAAGTGGCCTCTTGGTGCCACAATGCTTACTAGTTGGTGGATGCAAATTTGACTGCAATAACAAGTCAAACCAAAAATTTGATTAATTACTTCAATGGTAAATATATAAGTTAGAATAGTAAATAGAAACTTATTTACTATAATTTAGAACTTTTAATTAGCGTATAAATCACTATAGTCAAATCTAAGTTCTCTAAAGTATTAATTAAATTAAAATTCAATTCAATTACCTCAACTCTTTGTTGTTGTTCGAAGAGTTGTAATACAAATTATGATCTCTTAGGATGATAAATATTCCTAATGAAGCATGATGGTAGAGATACCACATCACTCTTTTGGATTATACTATAATAGTAAATAAAATTTATATAAATTAATATATAATTAAATTAAAAAAAGGAAATTCATACAATAAAAAGAGGTTATATGTATAAATAAACAATTTAGACTATTAAACGAAAACGCATCTACTATAAAAAACCATATACCACCAATGAGGCCTCTTGCATTGATTAAGAAGGAATCATTATGAATGAAACAACTAATATTTCCTATATGAAAAATGCCAAGAATCTAAAACTATATGTATACTGAAACAAATGACTTTCAGCCATGAAGGTGAGCTAATTAGACCTAGATCTGCATCTTTTAGGGTCTTAGAATGATTTGGAATTAATTTTATATGATTAACCTAATTCAACTATGTGACCTAATATGTAAATTGCAATAATACGATAATTGACAGATTGAAATAGTAACTTGTAGACTAATCTAGGAAGTGTAGAGGACTATATACCCGCCCTACTAAGTTATTTATGATCATTGTATTAGGATAGAGTTTCCCTAGGGCATATGGGTCCTTGTATGCCTCTTTTTCTCTACTTTTGAGGTCCTTTGATGACAAATCTAAGCTTCTGATTCGTGGTTGCAGAGTTGTCAAAACACTATAAGATAATTATGTGAGTTTTCATGAGTTGACAATATGTAGGGCATCGATTGCAACAATGAAAAATCTATATTCAAGCTTCCTTCAATCCTCTTTAAATCTGAAATTTGTGCATGGACAAAGAGAAGAGATGTTGTGACATTTAGGGGCTTGCCTTGGTCAAACCCTATGTTAGTGTTTCCACTTCCATAATGGTAATATAAATGATAAAATGATAATGAATAGGAAGGAATTATGAAATCACAAAGTGATACAACTCACCCCCCTTTAATGCTTGAATGCTTTGGAGACCTATAAAAGTGTTAGCCTTCACAAAACAATGATAACATGAACACACATAAACTCACATAAGATTTGACATGATGTTAGGATCTTGAATTGTTGCTTGATAGTGCTCTTGATCATAATTTCACTTAATTCTTGTTAGATTTAAAATGAAACAATAACTAGCTATTTATAGGTATTTCTATAATTTCTCAAGAATTAAATCTTGATAACCAACATTTGCAATTTGAATTTTGAAGGTTAAAATGCCGACATCAACATATCCAAAATTGGTCCTTAGTAAAATAAGGGGACCCATAGGCCCTAGGGTGAATGGGTCTTGGTCCTATTTTCTAGGACATTAAGTGTCAGGGGAAAAATATGAATTAGATGCATTTGTTCAATGCTTGCAATTTCTCAAAAAAGTGGTATAAATGGGATATAGAATGCGTAATTTAGGAAATTAAAGACCCAATTAGGCTCAATAACTTAAGGGGAGAAAAACATAGCGTGAAATTTTCAAGGGTGAAAATTTATGACACTAAATTTAGCCCCCACTTTAGTGAGAGTATCAACATACACTTAGACTCACACTAAAGTAGAAAATCTATGTCAAGAGGGCTCTGATTGTCCAAATGTTGAAGAGATAGGATGACTAAGGATCAAGGGGGTGATCAAGCCCTCAAGA
Source organism: Sequoiadendron giganteum (assembly GCA_007115665.2). Lineage (NCBI taxonomy): Eukaryota > Viridiplantae > Streptophyta > Pinopsida > Cupressales > Cupressaceae > Sequoiadendron > Sequoiadendron giganteum. The sequence goes on from CM021107.1 coordinate 396,423,941, forward strand.
TCAAAGATCCCATGGAAAACCAACATAAGCACAAAGGAACACACATGTGTATGATATGAAATAAGACAACATACACAAACATACAATGTCAAAATGAAATGCAAAAGGAGGGTATGGATAATCATGGGCTAACAAACTATGATATGCTAGAATCCACACCAAAGGTGTTCATCACTCACATAATATAAAATTCCAATATTTTCTAGGTGAATCACAAACTGGAAGGCACATGGGCTAGTGAATTCTAATATTCACTAGGTGAGCCCCCAAGGAAAATGAGAAACACTCTAGGTCTAGTGAAGTTTGATATTCACTAGGTGTGTACCCATGAAAAAGTAGCAAAATGAGAAACACAATAGGTTTAATGAAGTCCACTTTTCACTATGTGTACAACCATTCCAACCATACCAAGATTTATACTCACTGATAACTCTGATAAGGTGCTACAAAATGATCAAAATTTTATTCCAACACAACACTAAGTTCAACACGTGTGAACAAAGTAAAGCAAAAATACCAATAAAAATGTCAATGCATCACAATGTGTGTGAACAAAGTGAAGAAAAATAACACCAAAGTATGTCTCCATATTAAATAAATTGTTAAACACCATATTGTGAGCAATTACTTTAAGGTAGAAAAATGATAAATGTCATGCAATAAAAGTTCATAAGAGCTTGTTTTTAGATAAAGCTACATCATGATAAGGGTTTTTCCCCAAATGTAATGTAATAAAAAACATAGAATATGAACACATAAAGGATCCACATATCCAGGGCTGATATACGTCTTTCCTACAGTGAAATAATAGAGCTCAGAACTGACATCATTCCCTGAATACTCATGGAACAAAAAACACAATGGAGCAATGACACATAAAGAGAGAAGACAAACACACTTTTGGTTAAACATGGAAGACACCTAAGTGTCTCAATTCCTTGCATCATCCCCAAAAGGAAAAAATAAAATAAAAAGTAAAAGACAAAGTTTATGACATATAGAAGAATGAAGATATAGAAAGAAGAATGTTATGATAGCTTAATTTCCTTTGTATCCTTGTTCCAATAGAGCAACAAGGGTAATCCAAAGTAAACTCAAAAACACAAAGGCACACCAAGAATCACAACATGGTAGATCACATCACGTGTAAGAAAACACAAAGAATATACGAAACAAACATAATAGAGCACCACACATGTGAGCCGACCTAAAGTAGGTCATCCACATCCCAATCTTGCTCATCATATAGGGAGGATAGACAACTAGCTAAAGGGACTACAAGAAGTATCATACTAGGAGCATCCCCAGGTTCAACACATGGTGGGTTACACTCATTAGGAGGATCATCATGGTTGCCCCCATCTAAATTCATTTTCATTAAAATCTAATTATTAAGCTCATTATGGACTTGTTCATCAATTTTAGAAATTTCATCTTCATCATCCAAGTTAATCATAATAGGATTTCTTACAACAATAACGGTTGTATTTTCTTGTTTCATTTCTTATATAAGTTTCATGTCTTGTTTTGGTGAAGTTTGTAATTCTTCTTGAGTTGTTTGCATAGGTGTTGGATTATCATGCACCATTTTAATCTTTCCTTCCAATTGACGAGCAATATCATGACACCTACATCTACACTTTTTAGCATTTTTTATTTCTTCATGCATTTTTTTCAATTTGTGATGGGGTAGGAGCAAGTTTATCAACCATTGGTCTCTTTTCTTCCCTTAAGGGAGAAAATGAAGGAACCACCAAGGGTTGGGAAACCACTGTCTCTTTAGGTCTACACACTTCTCTTATCTTTGGAGGCACAAAATGAATCATTTGATTATCTCTTGGTCTTTTATATGATATGGGTGGAGGAACTATGCCATACTTACTTTGGTTACTTGGAAGAGTCCTTACCTAGGTCATGGATTCATCCATAACTGGTAGTGGAGGAGGAACAACCATGGCCTTATTAATTTTAGGAATATTGGTAAGGGATAACTTTGTTATGCGCTCCACCTTAAACTTTTGGTATGACTTGAAAAATAAGTCCTCAAGAGGTTTATAGGTTCCATAGGTTGAGGAAAAAATAAATCATTTACCATCACATGACTTCATCATTTTGAATTAAAATAAAATATTAAATTCAAAATAGCATTTCCCTCCACAAATTAAGCGATTTCTAAAATTACTTGATTTTCTAACTCATCCTTTTTTTACTTGCTAATTCTCATCTCACTGTCACACTTATTCTCTTTCCTTGATTTAATTTCTTAAATTAAATCTTGTCCACTCATTTTGAAATGTTTCCCTAACCCTAATTGTGAGTTGTCATTTTGGATCTTAACCATAGATTCTAGGGCACTTCTCAATCTTTAATCTCATCCATCCATCCAAAATTGCATTTTCTATAAAATGCCAATTTTGTCTTCATTTTGTCATCTCTTAATACATTGAAAGTTATTTGTATTTTCTTGAGCTTAATATTTTCTTGTCATTTAGTCATTTTACTTTTCATATAGGATTTTATATTCTCTTACATAGTAGCTTGAATCCTTCAAAACTTGCTTAGGACTAGTCAATAGCTTAGATTTCTCATCAAAATTTGAGGGCAACCATCATATATTTCAGCAAGCTAGAAGGTGTAATATAAGTCAGCCATGGAGGATGAAGGACTTGGGTGAGATTGTTTCATGCATTTATTTATTTATTTATTCCTTTGCATTCTATTACTCGCTTTGGGTTTTATATGTTTTGCATTTCATTTTCTAACAAACCTAATAGAAAAATCCCTCAATTACATTGGTGAACCCGACTCTTTTAAAACATGTTTTTGCAGGTTGTCGTATGGTTTTTTTTTGTCATCTTTTGCAGGAACAGGTGTACGAAAAAATGTATTTGACAGATCCTATGATGCAAGTGCTTTGTTGCACCGCATCTACTTGCAAAAGTGGCACAACTGCTCTATCATGACACATTTGACTTCCTGAGCGACGCAACTACCTTCCCGAGCTGCATTTGAAAGAAACAGAGCTACAATTGACATATCGAACTGCATAAGCAATACCAAATGACGCATTCACTCTGCTGCAACACAAGCAACTTGAAAAAATGATTTTTTGTTTTGCTTTTTGGATTTCTTTTTTTCTATTTCTAGATTAAAGTTTTTTGAGATACTAATCTATGTGTGACAACATGTGCCAAGCTGGAGTCTAACCCTCCTATTTGAGTAGTTTATTTTTTTAAAGTTTTCAAGAAAAAAATTATGCATTTCACTCATGGGTTAAAAAGAACACTCACATAGTTGCATTAGTTTAAAAATAAAAATCACACTTCATTGGGTTAAAATGAACATTTGTATATCTCACACTACAAACGGTTAAAATGAACCTTTGTTTGACAATACTACAAACGGTTAAAATGAACCATTGTTTGACAACACTACGAATGGTTAAAATGAACGTATGCATGATGTGTTTTGTTATTTAGTAACAACCTCTACTATGTGTATGCAATTCTCTTGCACCTTGTGCGATCTGGAAAAAAAAACACTAACGAGTTAGTTACTCTATCATGCTTTCATATTTCAATTTGGGCTTAAAAAGAACAACCATGCGAGTGTGAGTGGAACATATTGTGTGTGATCTCTCTTTGTTTTTCAAAAAATATTGATCGAAATACGGATATGTTTTCTCACTTTTTTTTACCTTAGAAACTGGGCCTCCTTTGGTGGGAAAAAGTACTCACCCCAAAGCAACTCAAACCGACAATGAAGATTTTTGGCCAAGCTACCCCCGACCGGTATATAAATGTGAATCCTAAGGGAAAGCCTAGGATTACGAGTGTTGATGTGTCATATAGACCAAGTAGTACTCTCCAAAACTCTATTGAGCTTAACCTCTTCAGGCTGGAGTGCCTCCTAAATGGAGCTTAATCTTATACCCCATGTATGGCCACTCAAATGGGTGCCCAAATTAAAACCCCCCTTTTTAGTGACCAAAAACCTTATATTCTTTGGTGCAACAATGGTCATTGTCAAGGCACCCACATCTATGCAATTTTTAGTTGACATGATCAGCCTGTCATGGGGTTTGAAGCTTGGTTTCCTTAAGAAGTGAGTGCACTGTAAGGGGGAGCCTATGGGGCTAATCTTATGGATTCATCCACTAAGAACATGTGGTTGGAGTAAAATCCATGTGGGGTCTATAAGAATATAGTCTTTTCAGCAATAGGATTTATACATGTTCTTTATGAGGTTGTTTTTCAATTTCTCTCAAAACAATGTGTTTGCCAAAGTGTATTAAGACAACATGAACAAATGAACATCCTCCTCAAAATCTGAAACAACACTGCAAAAATGAAACAAATTCCTTACAATCTACCAAATTTTGTTTGCCACAAATCACTTTCTGTGACATATCTACCATTGTAAACCACAATTGCTCAATTTTGAGCCGTAATCGCTCTGTCGAGCCGCATTCGCAATTTTAAACGTCACAATTGAATGTCATTCACCACATTTGCAAGATCAAACACTGCAACTAATCTACTGAACTACATTTTCCTACTTAAATGCCACAATCGCCTATTCTATGATGCATTTTCTCTATTGAAACACATTTTCTGCGACACATTTTCTAGTAACCCAAAAAAATTCATTTCATTATCCCAAAACTGAGACCCAATTTATCCATAAAAATTCCAAACATCATCCTTTTCTATTTCTATCAAATAACCAGATCTGGACTTGCTCAAGTTCCCTCATCCTTATATTATTGGTTGCATTCTTAGTTTTCCATAGGATTCCATTGCATTTTCTTAATTGCATTATTAGGCTTTCCCATCATTCTAGACACTCATTTTGTATATTTTAGGAGTAGATTCCTCAATCCACACCATCCTTTGTCAAACCTTTGCATTCAAGAGTAGGTTATCATTGCACTTAATCAACCCATTGTCTTTTGTTATTAACTTTTGTCAACCATTTCCCACTCATTAGTCTAGTGTGGAAATTTCACTTTGTCCTACCTAGTCCTTTTTACAAGTCCATTGACATTCCAAAACTGAAGCATTGCCAAAACTTTGTATAGTTAGGTGTACATCTCCTTAAGTTTTCCAACATTGAGTATGTCTTAGAATCCTTTGCATTTGCATACTGTTAGTATTTTCATTTCAGTCTCATACCGTTTGCATTAGAAACCTTTGCATTTACATAACTTTAGTCTCCTTTTAGTCTGATTTGCATCTAACACTCACAATCATTTCATAGCATTCCTTTATTCCAAAAAACCCCAAAAATATAGTGTCAAAACATTAGCATATTTAGGTCATCCTCCACCATTCCAAAAGTTGAGCAAAACTTTTTATGGTTGAAACCAAATTACAGAGAAAAAGAAGACTCATGGGTTCTTTTGGTCAAGATACCAATCTTTACAATTACCCTAATGCAATGAATGCCAATACCAACAAATTCCCCAATGACATGACTGACGTGAACACAAATACCAACATGGGAAATTCTCTCATTAATTTGTGCAGTGAGATGTTCATTCCTTCCTCTTCACACAATCCTTTTGAACAATTTGTCCATAGAGACCAAAATGGGCAAGTCTTTGAAGAAGACATACAAGCTACTGCCCAAAATCCAGAAGTGGCCTCTTTTGTGGAAGAATTTTTTTTAAATGATTCAGCTAGATATCTAGCTATTCTCCTTGACCAAGGGGCTAGGATACCAAAAGGATTTGACCTCAACACTATAAGAGCAACATCTCTTAATCCCCAATCACGCAATACTTCCATGGGAGCCACCACCCAAAATTTCATCAACACCATTAATACTACCTCCCTTGGTACACCTACCACCCATACTACAACATCCAATATGGTCAACACAATGCCTATTGGGGGATCATCAACCCAAACAAACATCCATAGTTTCTTCAAAAACTATTGGATCAACAATGGGTGTCAATACATCAAACCTATTACTTGGTTCCTCTAATTCAATGGAAACAAACTCATCAAACCCATTTGGGAAGAATAAAAAATGACTTGTCATCCAAGGAACTCAAAAAAATGTCCCAAATTCCTCACAGGTCAATACCAACATTCCCTTGAGGCAAAATACAAACATTCCCCAAGGCCATACTTATCTATTTGGGCAAGGCAATCAAGGCACCCAATTTTCCATTCCATTTGGGCATCAACATGCTCAAAGCCAATAAGGCTCCCAAATTAAATCTAACATGGTTGGATCCCACATCCCAAATTATGCTTCTCAAGTCCATACACAACAACACATCCCTCATCAAAACATTCATTTCCAACAACCATCAAATCAGAACACCCAATTTTCCCACCAACAACATATCCCAAACCAACACATCTCATCACAACAAGTGGGCACACAATCCATACCTCTCACCAACATGTGTGATGCTACCAACAACCCAATTGTGGAAGCACTCACACTCAAAATTTTTGCTCTCCAAATGTAGGTGGAAACCTTGCAATAGTAAAACAAAAAGTCTTACATGTCATATGACCTATGTCCATATACATTTGACACAACCTTGTATATGCCACCATTCCCTCCAGGATATGTGGTGCCACATTTCCCTAAATACAAATGCAAGATAAACCCCATTGAACACATAAGAGAATACACTACCAGTTGCATGGATATTTCATATGAACAAACCTATTTCATGAGACTCTTCTCTAGAAGTCTCGCAAGCCATGCACTTGAGTGGTTCTCACAATTGCCTAAAGGGATCAAAACATGGGATGAATTAACAAACAATTTTGTTGAAAACTATGCCTATAACATTAATATAGACATTGGCATTGCCTCCTTATGCAGACTTACCCAAGAGGATACAGGAGAGACTTTTATCCCATTCTTTCAAAGATGGAGAACCCTAGCAAGCAGATGTCCGATAGAAGTACCAGAAAAGGATAAAGGTACCATGTTTGTAAAAAATATCCTTGGACCAATTAGATATGGCTTGCAAGTCCATTGTTGCACTACCTTTATTGACCTTGTTCAAAAAGGTGTCCAACTTAAAAAATCATTAATTGCAAAAGGTGAACTTAAGTATGGTCGAAAAAAAATTAACACTACCACAAACACCAACCCAAGTGCTTCCAATGACAAAAACAAATATTGGGTTAAGAATAAACACATCACCAAAGATGGCATGGTTGATGCAAAAATAGTCAACACAACAGGTCATGTGCTCACCATCAAAGGAGTTAAAAATCAAAATGCACTTGTAACTACACTGACACCAACTTCCAATGCCATCCAAAACAATCTTGCTCAGTCTAATCAAAGGCAACAACGTTAACCATGAAAATTTCAAAAATGTACATAAACCCCCTTGGGTGAGCCTATCGAAATTGTCTTAAAGAAACTCATTCAAAATGGTGTCATAACTTTGGAAGAACCTAAACCATCTGATCCTGGTGAATTGAAGCCATCATGGTGGGATGATAACGTATTTTATGATTACCACCATGTCAAAGGGCATAAAACTTCCTCTTGCCATCAGTTAAGAAATCTTGTGCAAGACCTTATTAAAAATCATACAATTGAGTTAGGAGGTCAACCGTTTCCATCAAATTCAGATCATACAATCCACAAGAACCCACTACAGGATCATGGTTCTGGTAACCCCTCCTCTTCTGGCACAAAGAATAACAATAATCAAGCCAATTACGTCTGTGTTGCCTCCAACTA